>LPNX010728653.1:39168-116718 GCA_001517045.1 Pseudotsuga menziesii
GTAGAAAATAAAAGTTTCAAAATGATATGTTTAAAGTTCTAATGCTCATTGACACAAATATAAAAAACATGTGTACAACTATGTAATATCCATTATATGGATATCATCATCCACAGCCTCCTCGCGATTTCGGCCCTATAACACATGCACACAATTTAAACATAAGTTGCCATACATACATAAAATAAATTTGAACATGTAATTTACAATGCACAATAATTTAAATTTACAGCATTTGAAATGTGCAATTTACCTCTATATCCTGGGAGACAATGGGAATGTCTCCCAATATCGATGAGGACAAGGGCCCAATACCCATATCATGGGAGACAATGGGAATGTCTCCCAATATCGATGAGGACAAGGGCCCAATACCCATAGTCCGAGGCGAAGGAATCAGAATCTGTGAACACAAGGAAAATTTCAATCTTAGAGTAAGGTGTCAAGACATTATTCATTTCAATTCATTCAATTCATCATCATTCATCATTCAATTAATCATTAAATTCATCATCATTCATCATTAATCATTAATAGAAAACGACACTTTAAAATTAAAAGATAAATTTATAGATATTAATGTGAATGTACCTTATCTAGGTTAACACTGGATTCTACCCTAAAATCCCGCTCCTCCACATTTGGGTAAACTGCAATTTGAACACTAGTTCATGTTAAATAATGATAGTTCATTATATATATATCTAGATAGACTAGCAAATTTACATTATTTAACAATTATGAGGTTATAATAAAAGTCCTCACATACCTCTCCCTTCCCTTCTGCCTCGTGATGTAGTAAATCAAACCACCCATCTCGACATTGTTTGGCATAGGCCTTTGCATCTTCTAAGCTCATTGAATCTACCTCTTCTTCTGATTTATAACAAAAACATGCACGAGAAGTAGCACGTGCTTTATGTCTATCCATTCCTACACCGACCCCAAATAGAGCAGATTGCAAGTTCTCTCCTAGAATGGTTCTCGCCTCTAAACCAATCTGAGAGGTTGCATCCATCTCTGCCGGTAAAGTTACAAGGTTTTTGGCTGAGGTACCAAAGGAGGGTTAGGCTTAGTTGCCATTTGATCTCGTAAGGCCCAGGCCTTTTGATAGGTTCTACCTTTTCCAATCCCATAATATTTGGACTTAACATCTGTGTAATCTGGCTTCATGTTTAAAAAAAACTCTGCATAAAAAAACTTTGCAAAATAGTGGGGCACTTCATCATTCCATGGAAATCTACCATAGGCTGCCAAGAATCTATCATAAATATGGTGTGCGAGCTCGGGGTGCTTGAAATATTGCACCTTCAACATCTTTCGCTTTGGTCCTTCTTTAAAATTGAACATTGAAATGGCATCTTCTTTTGATACCCTCTTATCTACATCGACCCACTTGTCTGGACCCATCACCTTAGAATTCCGCATCCGCATCAAGTGAATAAAACAATCTGTCATTGGCCCAACACTTTTATATACATCAATAAATTTGCCTAAAGATTCCAAGAGTATTTGTAAACTCTGTTGACTCTCAGCAGGGAGATCCATCTTAGCAAGGTCATCCCTAAGCTTTTTATGGTGGGATGTGCATGTTGCAAGGGTGACATCTACAGTAGTACTTTCCCAAGGAAGAGCATCAGCTATATCCGACGGATAAAAAGTCATGGGCTCACGACCATCTACTTGTTCGAAAGTGGCCTTTCGTCGACCACTTGGATGATCTTGCCCTTGATCCCTGGCATCATCTTGATCCCTTGCATCATCATCATCTCCACCCATCACATGATCCTCATCTTCACCCCTTACATCATCAGCAATGTTTCCTCCACCCCTTGCATCATCACCATGGTCTCTGAATGCGGAATGGTGATGCACACGTTGATTGTCTCTATATGCATCAGTTTCACGCTCTGTTGAGCCGCGATCCTCTACATACACACATAATGATGTATAACTTGGTATATAAAAATAAGCTTATATATACACATGTGCAAATTTATAATTTAAAGATTTACCGATAGAACGTGGATTTCGTATCAATCTCTGCCTGGGATGAGTAATTGGGGTTGATTGATCACGGTGTGAAGAAGAGGTATCTCGACCAGCAGATGCAGATGCTTGCCCACTAGCACGAGATGCTCTGTTTTGCTGCTTCCCTAAAAAAAAAGTGTTCTATCTTTCACAAAATCGATCTTCAAACAAAATTTAAAACAATTATATATTTGCATTCAAAGGTTGGCATGTGTGCATAATTTTTAAACACTTTCTCATACCTCGATATAAAACGCTAGAATCTCTAGAAGTATCGGACCATCTTCGATATAAAATGCTAGAATCTCTAGAAGTATCGGACCATCTTCGAGAGTGAGGATTTGAATGCGTGTCATCTCGATCCATCTCTAATAACATTTGTAAGACGCACAAATAGCAACAGAGATTAATAATTATGAAAACTACATAGTTTCTAAGATGTTTAACCATTCTATTTTACTAACTTTTATTATCAATTCAATATTCCCTAAGATCTCTTTAACAATGGCTTTTATTTCAGAATTTTATGTACAAATTTGGTATCAAACCATCTCTCCATCTCTAATAACATTTGTATGACTCCAATAACATTTGTAAGACAATTTTACACATTCTTTACACCCATACCTAAAAAGTTTAATAATTATGATTTAACTAACTAATTATTAGATGTGTAGACATTCTATTTACTAATTATTATTATCAAATTTTAGTGTTCACTAAGATATGTTTAACAATGGATTCAATTCTATTTACTAAATTATATTATCACTACAATGTTCACTAAGATCTGTTTAACAAAAAGTTTAATTAGATATTTACTAAGTTTTACTATCAATTCTAGTTAGTGTTGTAATATCTCGTTTTTATATGTAATGCATCATGTAAAGTGGCTGTATTTAATATTGTAGAGTGGTAGTATTTCATATGATTACATCTCCAACAAAACAACACACTCAATTTACATGACCACATATAATTGTGGTCATAATTAATTTGTGGTACAACAAACATTATCACATATAATTGTCCAAATAATTCATTTCTGGTACAAATTTGTAGCAAAAATGTTACAATAACATTGATCTCCTTTCCCCATAAGGGATTTTCAATTACAACATTTTTTGTTAACCAACAATCCCAATGGATTTTGGCTATACATAGTGATAAAAATGAATAAAACCGATACTTTTGTGTAGAAATAATTATGTACAACAAGGCCTCTCGCATCCAATTATGATGCATCTTGTCTAATAGAATTTTTCTCAATTGGGGTATAAGTATCTTCACCCGAAAAGTAACCTGAAAATACAAGACAAGTCAGTAAATATAGGGAGTTTGTTCCTTCACTGAAATGGAAGGATATAACAAAACTTAAAGAAGATGACAAGTGGGGTTTGAAGAATATACAATACCACTTCGGTAAGCTTTGAAGTGAGAGAGTCTTTGCATGTTGATAAAAGAAGCATGGCTATATAATCAAGTGATGAAGCATAATACATAGATCCATTGTCACTAGACAACTTGATTATACCATCAATGAAAATAATAACATATAAGCTTCCATAATATCGAATGCACTAGTAAAATCATTTCCAATTGTCGGAAACTTTTTCTTGGAGTGGAAAATGGGAGCAAAGTAAGAATAAAAGGGGATCCCTAGGTGCATTGTGTTACAAAATATAAATTGCTTCAACCATTAATCAAAAATTGAAATTTCAAAGGTATTTTGTATCTAATAAAGATAGTAGATCTTCTCAATTCACCTATTTGGAATTGAGGATGGATAAGATCTAGTGGCCTTGATCAACATGAATGCATAGAGATTGTATCGAACTCGTTATATGTATATATGTGTTTAAATTATGCACAATGGGTGTTCTTTTTAATGTCTAAAAAAATCATTTTTTGGCGTGGGTAGAGTAGGCATTGGAACCAAAATGAGTATCACTCGTACTACATTTCTAGATAGACATTGGGTGAGTCGAAATGTGCAACTCAATTCCCCAACTATGCTTATGTGTACGAAAAAGGATGTGGTTTAATTGCGACTATGATTCACATTCATAGGCACAACTTGGGATACACCGATAGAAGAATAACTGAAACAGTAAACACATACACATTTAGCAAACAATAAACGCATACAAGAAATGCAAGGGGAAAACAGCACTGATAGAGCATCCCTACTCTTTTGGCATAAACAACATGCAGCTTAAAGATGCAGTTCAAAGAAGTAAAAGAGACAGAGGAATCAGATGAAGAAAATAACACTGATCAAAGACTAAACACGTAAATGGAATATTTCAAGATAAGAATGACAAACACAATGAGTTCTAATAAAATTTCAGCAATCTTAGATGAGATCCTAAACAGTCAAATATATCTAGCTGATTAAAACGAAACTTGGGTACACTAAGACTATAGACATAAACATAATACAAACACCAAGTTCGAAAGAATTAAATGACTTTACTATATATCAATCTTAGATAACATATAAACATTATAACACATACATGACATGCTACTTACATCAGATAGAGATTATATTATATTCAATCAATCACCATTCCTACCCACCACACTATGCTACCAGACAACACACATTTCTGGAATTACCAGTTACAATCAACTTCAATTATTATCCCTGAAATTGCATGGTGGTTATGGTTTCTTCAAAGGTTTAGATTTTTCTATCAGCGAAAGAGAGTTAGAACTGACAATTTTAGTCAGTTTAAGAGCGAAGCACAAAAATTTATAGAGTGTTGTTTAGAAGTTAAATGAAAATTGTCACAGACGTACTATGATATTTGAAGATACAGAAGTCAGATCCTAGGCTTCATTTATTAATTTTGCTGATGATCTTTGAAAATTGAATATCATAAATATAGTTAAAAAGTTTAAAAAAAGCCATATCAATAAGGATTATATCAGATTCGTAAAAAAAATTAAAATTAATAGAATATAGTGTAGTAGTCATACAAGAGGATACTTTCACAGAGGTAATCCATCAAAAGAAAGGTAAGGGAATTGTGTCTGTTGATTGAGGAGGCCACGTATAAATGACAGAGAGTTAGAACTGACAATTTTAGTCAGTTTAAGAGTGAAGCACAAAAATTTATAGAGTGCTATATAGAAGTTAAAATGAAAATTGTCACAGACGTAAAAAAAAGCCACATCAATAAGGATCATTATCTGGAGATATGCAACATAAACCACGATATTTACTTAGATACATAACTAGTTGAAAGACAGAGCCAAAAACACTGTACAAACTAGAATTATATATCTATATCAACGATCGAAGGGAAAAAATGGTATAAAGTACTCGGTGGGGGTAAAACCTATAAAGACCCAGTTCTCGGTCTATGGCCAAAATAAAAACAACATCATATTTAAAATACAGTATTCCATATCTAATGGTTGCAAGGCTTAAACCCAAAATCAAAACTGAATCATATTCACAAAAAAAAAATTAATAGAATATAGCGTAGCAGTCATACAAGCGGATATTTTCACAGAGCTAATCCATCGAAAGAAAGGTAAGGGAATTGTGTCTGTTGATTGAGGAGGCCACATATAAATGAAAAAGGAAGTGATCTCATAATAAAAAAGGGATGGAATAAACAGTTTTTTACACTTTATCATGGACTATATCATATTTTTTATACATGAGTAATTCAAAATTATGTATCTCTGCATTTCTGAGCATAAACTATATATTTTTTTCATTTCTAAAATTAGAAGAGGGGCAGATGGGTAGTGTATTTACCTTAGCCACAGCAACGGGAAACAGAAGGCCGACCGGAAGCAGCAACCAATGCGGAACAAAACCAATGTCACTGCCACCACGACCGCAGCAGCTAAAACAGCGAAACAGCTACCAAGAAAAATAGCCACCAGCAGAGAACAGAGGGAAAAAGTCACAGCCACCAGCCAAGATAGAGGAGAGCACAAACGTGACAGGCACCGACGAAGACAAATCGGAACAAAAATGTCTCAGCCCGACAGGGATAAACAGAGCGCATATATCAGGGAAACCGCCTGAGCCAGCACAGCGCAGAAACGCCACAGCAGACCGTAACACAGCGACCGGCCAAAACGCAACACATCGACCAACCACCATAGCGACCAGCCAAAACACACCACAGCGACCAGCCACCACAGCGACCAGCCACCACAGCGACCAGCCAAAACGCAACACAGCGACCAGCCACCACAGCCGAGAGAGCCGCCCGAGCCTAAACGAACAGCCACCACAGCAACCTGAGCGTACAAACGGAGCGCAGTCTCGACCACCAGCGCACAAACAGAGCGCCAAACCAAGCGATCAACCTGCCCCTGCAATTACCTATTACCAACCAAATCAAATGGAGCGCCAAACCATGATCAACATGCCCTTGCAACTAACTATTTCCACCCAAATCGTCATCATCGCGGGCGTGAAAAACGTTCAACAGTAATCTTCCGTTTGCATATATAGAAACTTCTTTCGGCTGAACAATTGTTCGGCCGAACAAACTTTCGGCCGAACAATTAATCACACCAACGGTCCTAGCCGGACGTGATTTTCCCGGCAAACTGTGCAAGCCGTTCAGCAAGAGGTACGGCGTTAAATTTTAACTTTCGGCCGAAAAAACAAATATTCGACCGAAAAGTTTCACATTATTTTGGCCGAACAAATAAATTAGTTCGGCCGAAAATATTATTAGTTCGGCCGAAAGATTCTAAAATACGATTTCGGAAGCGCATTTGTCACGGAATAGACACCCAACTTCATGATTTCACCCTAACAAGAGGGAAGAAGTGAGCTATAAGGGAGATCTATCACAATTCCAGCAGCATAACCTTGCTTCAATTTTTTCTTATAATATGCATGCCCATGTCTTCATTTTATAGGCTAAAATCTGGCCATCAAACAACTAGATCTAAATGTGAACCCATTGATTCAATGATCTAGATCCAAGGAACACAAAGGAAGGTCCTTCAATGAACCCAAGTGTGTGGGGAGCCAAATTCAAATTCTTGGAGGTAATGGATCTTTCATTGGTCTTTAATGCATTGTGAGTGGTTGAGATCCCGTTGTTCTTGTCAATCACGTGGATATCAAAGGGGAATTGTAACACCCTAGTTTTGACCCCATTGCATTAAATGTACATGATATATATATATATATATATATATATATATATATATATATATTGTAATAATCATGGTGCGGAGCTAACGGCCAAGGCCCCATCATCGATTGGTTATGCTATGTTTCGGGTTGAACTTGTTACCGATGGTATATCGGGGCATGCAACATACATATTAAGTTCGTTATCATGTAAATATGCATATTTAATTAAATGAACCCGACCAGCTATGTTCACGGCAACTAAATTGAGAAGGGTCATGATTTTCACAAGGATAAGGGTGGGGGAATTCTCAAACCTTGAGCCATGAGAGAAAATCCATGTGTCACCACCTTGTCTTATCCAACTACCACCATTAAAAACTGTTGCTGTTAGTTGGGGCAGTTATGGATGGGAGTGGAGTGTGGTAGGACTGTCAGTCCTTTCCCACACGCACCATCCACCAGTAGATTGAACCTCACGATGGGCAGAGGAATGACTACGCCTCTCCTTCCACTCACTCCAGGACTCCATTATTTCCCTGGTCTATTCATCCTCAAGTAGGAGTGAGAGTCTTGTTCATTCTCACGTGCAGGATTTTCCTAGTTTTACTCACGCAGTTTTCCTCTACGGATTTTGCGGATTGTGTGGGTTTATACTTTCCTCACGGACTGGTTCGTGGGTTTGTTGTGATCTCCCTTATGTTACAATGTGTTTTGTTGGGGTCTCCTTTACATTTTGGGGACATGAGTCTGTTCAATTCTACGCACAATCATCTCTTATGTTTGATCTCACGCAGCCAGAAGGGGAGCCGCTTATCAGTTGTCATTCACGTTTTCTTTCCCATAGAGTGGAATTGGGTGTGTTTTCCCTCTGAATTTTGGGGTCTGGTGCAAGTTTCCCTCACGCACAGGTTGGGAGACTGTATTCTCTTCCCAGTGTGGTCTGTGTAAGTTTTCCCCTAGTGGCTTCGTTGTGTAGAACAGGCTGTTGTTCCCCACATTTGTTGGTTGTGTATACTGTTACGCTTTGGGGCTGCTGCAGATTGTTTGGGGTCATTTTGGCCACGGTAGGGCCAAGAACGACTCAGGAGTCATTTTCCCCTGTTAAGCTGTAATTGCTAATTAATTGCATGCGTGCAATGGTTGGTCTTCAGACTGTGTTGGGGGGCAGGGATGTTGGCTTGGGTTGCTTGATAAACCTGGTGTGTTTGGAAACCACACAGACAGAGCTAGAGGGCTGGCTTTCTTTTCCACAACCCCTGAATAGCACTGGAAGGGAAGGGAAGGCCTGAGGGACTGTGTAGCAGAGAAGGGACTGATTCCTTGTGTTGGGTGTGTGTGGGTGTCTTAGAAGTCAGGCTAGTTCTGGTGTAGGTGTTCCTAGCTCTGTAATGGGCTCACCAGCTTAGCATTTAGCCTTTCCTAGCTCCTTGATGGCTTCATAAACCTAACCATGTTGGCTTGGTTGTCTTGTTGATGGCCTGATAAACCCAACTGTGTTGGCTTGGCTGTGTTTTGTGTATCATTGGCTATGTGTAAGCCTGCTTGTTCCCTTATTCCTTGGAGAATCATGCCCAGCTCGAGGGTGGAAGCATTACTGAGAGATTAAGGAACACGCTGGCCTATGGTTGGGTGGAACGTTGCAGCAACGTAGCTGGTTGCAGAACGAGTTCTTATAAGATAAGTAACCTTGTCTATTTTACTTCTGCAATCCTATTTACTGTTAATGATTATGATGGACATGTTGAATGAATGCTTCTATGAATGTATGTTGCTTCCGCTGTGTATGATAAATAATTGCATCTATGTATGTCCTACTTCAAGCATTTTGTTTTCCATCATTTCCATTTTATGAATGCACATGCTCATGGGGTTGGGTGCCCGGATGGTTAACGTCATGGTAGCGTCCTCTTTATTGGTTAGAGGGTCGGGGACATTACAGTGTGGTATCAAAGCTCATGTTGCAGCATGGGCCTGAATGGGGCCATGAAAGATGTAGTGACAGGGGTAGGATTTCTTTCTACCTAGCAGAGATCAGAAGTTGATGACATAAAACTTCCACAAATTTGTCTAAGTGTTGAACTGTCGGTTCATCAGAACACTTCGCGGGAAGGACTTCTGATGTAGCGGAGAGCTAGGCGGAAGCATACCCGACAAAGGACGGTTGGAAGGAAAATTGCCGAAATTTTCTAAGTGTTCGAAGTCCGTCGGTGGGAAATAGTTGAATGAGCACCCACCGTTGTGGATGGCTGGACAACTACGCGTCCGACGGGTAAGGCCTTCGACCGCCGACGCCATAAAGAAAGAAAGTTTAAAAGTTTAAAAAAATTTCTAAGGCCCGAAACCATTGACTATCGGAAGAAGATAGTGGTTCGTGCGCCGCCATTTCGGAAGCCTAGAGCACTAGTCCTCCGACAAGAAGAGACTGCCAATACTGATTAGGTTATGCCACAGGAGATTGGGTCGTCGATCGGGAGAAGAGTGAAGATGGTGGGCTGTCATTGAGGCCGGTGATAGAACTATTTTGCCGACAAAAAGAAGAGGATTGAGCTGATTAAGCGATGAAGAGGAAGACAAAAAGGGAGAAATTCGAAAATCTTTCTAAGTCTTAGAGCTAACAGAGTCGACAGAAGATAGAGCATTTTTCACTGACAGAAGAAGAAATTTTCAAGAATTTGTCTAAGTGTTGAGGCCGTTGATGATTGGCGATGGTTAGATGTTTGGATCGGCGAAATTTAGTGGATTGAACGTCCGCCGTTGCAGCTGCCTAAATGACTACGGGTACGACACACCGGAGAAGCGTAGGCAAATATATCGTCGATGAACAAAAGAGGAAGTTAGTTGTGCTGACTTCCGAAACTTCAGATTGATAGTTGGGATGAGACCCGATCCTGTACAAGAAAATTTTGAGTTTTTAGTGGGATTTCTTAGTGAATTTCGACTGTTTTTCAGTGGGATTTTCAATGGTTTTTCCGTGGATTTTCAGGGCTGAGAAGGAGAAAGTGGTCATGATCTTATGCGCCAAATTGTGTGAAAATCATAGATTTACAAAAAAAAAAAAGCACGGAAGCCACAAGGGGGAAATCCCCCTTGACCCCCGTTGTCCCCCTCAGATAGACGTTCTTTGATGAAGAAAATCTTGGGTTTGGGAAAATTGTTATTTTATGGTTATTCCAAGAGAAGGGTAAGTGATTTTGATTTATATCAATATTATGCATCTAACAGTTGTGTTGCTAACACGTTTGCAGAATCATAGTCACCTTCGAGAGCAGCATTCCATGTAGTGTAGTTTGGTAAGTAAGTGGTGGTTCAGTTATGAGAACCCATGACGGATATGATGCTCAGGATTCTTATGAGCATGCACGAGATTCCATGGGAGAAAATATTCGTAATAGAAATGATGACATAGAGTCTAATAGAAGGAGATTCCAAGAGACACCGTCAGATGTTGCAGCCACCATGAGAAGCTTGATTAAATCCCAGGAAGAGCAGCATTAGTTGAATGCTGCAATGTTGCAGAGTTTGACAGACTTGCAAAGAAAGATAGACTCTGGACGAAGTACAGCAAGATTAGAAGGCAGTAAGAGCAGTACTAGGAGAAGGAGAAGGACTTCTAGTGGATCATCTGACTCTGAAGAATCCAGCGGGGATTCAATTTCTTCTTCTCATAAAAGAAAAAGAAAGAGGCACCATAGGGATTGCTCTCAAGATGAATTTAAGAAAGCTAAACCTCCTACATTTAATGGTGAGATAAAGACTAGACAAGAGGCTGAAGCTTGGCTTCTTGGGATAAAGAAGTACTTTCAAGTGCATGATTATTCAGGAAACATGAAGGCAAGAGTTGCCATATTCAATCTGAATGGAAGGGAATCCATTTGGTGGGAACACTTCAAGCAAGTAAAGAGGATCAGTGAAAGGAGACTTAAGTGGAAATAGTTCAAGAAGTATTTTAAGCAGAAATACCTCTCTAACAGGTATTATGATGACAAGATTAAGGAGTTCCATGAGCCGAGATTGTGACAAAAGACCATGGAAGAATATGCAAATAAGTTTTTGGAGCTGTTGAGGTATGTCTAGTACATCAAAGATGAAAAAGTGAAGGTTTAGCATTTTTTGAGTGGATTAACTTAGTCTTACAAAGATAGAATTGAGTTTTATGAACCTAGAACTCTTGAAGAAGCAATAAGGAAGGCTAAGTATTGCTATGAGCAAAGCAAAGGTAAGCCAGATTACCATAAGGCATGGAAGGACAAGAAGAATGAGAAGTTTGACCAAAGAAAGAAAGGTTTCAAACCTTCTAACTTTGGGAATCAGCAGAAGCAGCCATCCCAAGCTGCAAGTAAACCAGTTGGAGTGATAGGAGAAAAACCTAAGGATCCACAACAGAATAGAGGACCACTTCAATGTTGGAAATGTGGAGGACCCCACATGCGCAGGAATTGTCCACTTGAGAATGAGAGTGCAAGGCCAGCTTATAATATTCAAGAATTAGAATCAGTGGGTCAAGTAGCAAGGGCAGTCCCTAGGATCTATGCAGCACTAGAGAACCGCTAGGCAGATCACCAATCAATTGTGGTTGAAGTAGCAGGTAAGATTGTTGAGCAATCTGTTTCTATTTTGATTGACCCTGGTTCTATGCACAGTTACATCACTCCTAGAGTAGTGGAGACTTGTGCTTTTAAGAAAGTAAAGCATAGGAAGTCTTGGTTAGTTCATCTAGCCACTGGAACTAAGAGAAAGGTCAGTGAGGTGGTAGAGAAATGTCCATTGGTCATGGATGGATTGGTCACTTGTGTAGATATGATTGTTCTACCGCTTGGTTCCTATGATGTTCTCATTGGAATGGATTGGTTAGAAGCTCACAGGGTGAATCTTGACTGTTACAATAAGACTTTCGAATTCATGGATGAAGAAGGGAGCCTAGTAGTTGTGAAAAGTATTCCAAAGGTGATTTCAGTACGGCAGGTTTCAGCAATGCAGTTAAAGAAGTTTTGTAGGAAGGGTTGCCAGTTGTATGCAGCTCATATTTTGGAGACATCGGGAGATGAAACTCCGAGGTTGGAGGACTATGAGGTGTTATAGGAATTCAGGGATGTGTTTCCTAATGATATTCCAGGGCTTCCTCCAAAGAGGGACATTGAATTCACAATTGAACTTGTGCCAGGAGCAGCACCAGTGTCCAAGGCACCCTAGAGGATGAGTACACCAGAGATGCTAGAGTTGAAGATGAAACTACAAGAGTTGTTGGAAAAGAAGTATATATGTCCGAGTGTGTCTCCTTGGGGAGCACCAGTTCTCTTTGTAAAGAAGAAAGATGGTACACTCAGGTTATGTATTGATTACAGACAGTTGAACAAGGTTACTGTGAAGAATAAATATCCTTTTCCTAGGATTGATGACCTCTTTGATCAAATGAGAGGAGCAAAGGTATTTTCCAATATTGACTTGAGGTCTGGGTACATCAGGTAAGAATCAAGGATGAAGACATTCATAAGACAACCTTCAGGACAAGGTATGGGAATTATGAGTTTGTAGTGGTACCATTTGGTCTCACGAATGCACCAGCTACATTTATGTGCCTTATGAATAGTGTCTTCAGCATGTATTTGGACAAGTTTGTTCTTGTTTTCCTTGATGACATTCTTGTTTATTCTAAGAATGAGAAAGAGCATGAAGAGCATATGAGACTGACATTGCAATTTCTCAGAGAGCATTGGTTGTATGCAAAAATAAGCAAGTGTGACTTCTATAGAGATAGAATTCAGTATTTCGGTCACATTATATCAGAGGAGGGTATATCTATGGACCCTGAAAAGATTGAAGCCATTATGAATTGGCCTACTCCAAGAAATGTGACAGATGTAAGATCTTTCATGGGACTTGCAGGATACTATCGGAGGTTTATTGAGGGATTCTCCAAAGTTGCACATGCCATCACTTCTTTGCAAAAGAAGGGGATGAAGTTCGAATGGACATCAAGGTGTGAAGAAAGCTTCTAGCAGCTGAAGAGTCTTCTCACTAGTGCACCCGTATTGAAGGTTGCAGATCTAGAGAAATATTTTGTGGTGTGTACCGATGCATGCGGACAAGGGCTTGGAGGAGTCCTTATGCAGGACAACCACATGATATGTTATGAGTCAAGAAAGCTTAAGGAACACGAGAAGAACTATGCCACTCATGACCTAGAGCTTACAGCCATATTACATGCTCTCAAGATGTGGAGGAATTACTTGATGGGTAGGAAATTTGAGCTTAGAACAGATCACTGTGGACTGAAGTATTTGTTTGATCAGCCTACTCTAAATGCTAGGCAAGCAAGATGGCTGGAGTTTTTATGTGAATTTGATTTTGAAATCAAGCACATAAAGGGAAAGGAGAATAAGGTAGTTGATGCACTCAGCAGGAAGATGCAAGGAATGCATGTGGCATCTCTTAGCACTTGCCAATCAGATTTGAGGCAGCAGATTGTTAGTCATGCTGCTAGAGATGAATTGTATGAGCAGGTAAAAGACAAATTGCAGTAGCAAAGTCTTGAGAAGAGGTATGAGGGATATAAATTGGAAGAAGATGGACTTCTCACTTATAAAGGTAGAATTTATATTCCAGATGTAGCAGATTTGAGGAGAGTTGTTATGGATGAAATCCATCAAGCTCCTTATTATGGTCACCCAGGATATCAAAAGACAATTGCTACAGCTAGAAAGCAGTACTTTTGGCTAGGAATGAAAAGGGATATGGCTGAATACATTTCAAGGTGCATGAAATGTCAGCAGGTAAAGGTTGAGCATCAACATCCAACGGGCTTGTTGCAGCCTTTTCCAGTTCCAGAATGGAAATGGGAAGTTATTTCCATGGATTTTATTACAGGATTGCCGATGACTTGGAGACAACATGATTCCATCATGGTTGTGGTAGACAAGTTGACAAAGGTAGCACATTTTATACCAGTTAAGTCTACACATAAGGCTGATGACATTGCAAATATATTCATGAAGGAGATATTCAAATTGCGTGGATTGCCAAAGGCAATAGTCTCTGACAGAGATGTCAAGTTCACTTCCAACTTTTGGGAGGGGTTGTTTACAGATTTGGGTACAAAGCTAAACTTCAACACTGCATACCATCCTTAGACAGACGGGCAGACAGAGAGAGTTAATCAGGTGCTTGAAGACATGCTTCGCAGTTATGGCTGGGAGTGGAGTGTGGCAGGACTTTCAGTCCTTTCCCACATGCACACTCCACCAGTGGATTGAACCTCACGATGGGTAGAGGAATGACTACGCCTCTCCTTCCATGCACTCCAGGATGTCATTCTTTCCCTGGTCTATTCATCCTCACGCAGGAGCGAGAGTCTTGTTCATTCTCGCGTGCAGGATTTTCCTGGTTTTACTCACGCAGTTTTCCTCTATGGATTTTGCGGATGATGTGGATTTATACTTTCCTCACAGACTGGTTTGTGGGTTTGTTGTGATCTCCCTTACTTTACAGTGTGTTTTGTTGGGGTCTCCTTTACATTTTGGGGAGAGGAGTCTATTCACTTCTACGCACAAGAATCTCTTTTGTTTGATCTCACATAGCCAGAAGGGGAGCCGCTTATCAGTTGTTATTCATGTTTTCTTTCCCACAGAGTGGAATTGGGTGTGTTTTCCCTCTGAATTTTGGGGTTTGGTGCAAGTTTCCCTCACGCACAGGTTGGGAGACTGTATTCTCTTCCCAGTGTGGTATGTGTAAGTTTTCCCCCAGTGGCTCCGTTGTGTAGAACGAGCTATTGTTCCCCACGTTTGTTGGTTTTGTATACTGTTACACTTTGGGGCTGCTGCAAATTATTTGGGGTCGTTTTGGCCACGGTAGGGCCAAGAACGAATCAAGAGTCATTTTCCCCTGTTAAGTTGTAATTGCTAATTAATTGCATGCGTGCAATGGTTGGTCTTCGGACTGTGTTGGGGGGTAGGGATGTTGGCTTGGGTTGCTTGATAAACCTGGTGTGTTTGGAAACCACACAGACAGAGCTATAGGGCTGGCTTTCTTCTCCACAACCCCTGAATAGCACTGGAAGGGAAGGCAAGGCCTGAGGGACTATGTAGCAGAGAAGGGACTGATTCCTTGTGTTGGGTGTGTGTGGGTGTCTTAGAAGTCAGACTAGTTCTGGTGTAGGTGTTCCTAGATCTGTAATGGGATCACCAGCTTAGCATTTAGCCTTTCCCATCTCCTTGATGGCCTAATAAACCTGACCATGTTGGCTTGGCTGTCTTGTTGATGGCCTGATAAACCCAAATGTGTTGTCTTGGTTGTGTTTTGTGTATCCTTGGCTATGTGTAAGCCTGCTTGTTCCCTTATTCCTTGGAGAATCATGCCTAGCTCAAGGGTGGCAGCATTGCTAAGAGATTAAGGAGCACGCTGGCCTATGGTTGGGTGGAACATTGCAACGACATAGCTGGTTGCGGAATGAGTTTTTATAAGATAAGTAAGCTTGTCTATTTTACTTCTGCAATCCTATTTACTGTTAATGATTATGATGGACATGTTGAATGAATGATTCTATGAATGTATGTTTCTTTCGTTGTGTATGATAAATAATTGCATCTGTGTATGTCCTACTTCAAGAATTTTGTTTTTCAGCATTTCCATTTTATGAATGCACATGCTCATGGGGCTAGTTTCCCAGATGGTTAACGCCATGGTAGCGTCCTCTTTACCGATCAGAGGGTCAGGGACGTTACAGGAATCCATGCAGGTCGTGTGGTTGTTGAACTGATAATACATGCAGTAGCAGATATAAAAAAATATATTTGGCGACATAGTTTTGTCTTTTGACTGCTTTTGAGCATTTCTGGACTCATCCTGCTTCTTGGATCTTATGAGGATGTATTCGGTGGGTTGCATGTAATATGTTGATGATGCCTAACCATGTAAATTGAGAAAATATTGCATGTGTGTGGTATTTAATTGTTAACAAATGCCCCCTGATGTGAGGTTTGGAGGGTACTATAGAGCTAATAATGCAACATCATTTCTTTGTGTTCTCTCTTATTCTTTAATGTTGCAAAGCATGTGTGGTTGGATAGCCCCCCCCATGGGGGGATATTGTTAGTGAAGTTGTGACATGGAATGGTGTTTCATACAAACAAGGCGGGCATACCCATGCTCATGAAGATCTGCCAAAGTGGCTACAAAATGAGGAGACTAAGGGGTCAACTCATAAAATTGTTGGGACATAGATGAAGGAAACTTCAATCCATGTGTTGGGCCTAGGGAAAGGAAATAAAAATTCACTTATAATTCTTCCTAAGTATGGAGAAGAGGTAAAGAAGAAGATAAAGGAGTTGTAGAATAAGTAATGACAGGAAGGAAGAAGGAGGATGTGCGGCAGAAGAAGAAGCTACAATAGAAGGAAGGAGTGCAACAAGGGAAGATGCGATGGAATAACAGTACCAGAAGGTGTGCAAGTGGCATAATGGCTGGAAAATGAAAGTAAGGCATAACGATTAGAAAGTGGCAGGCCATAAAGATCATGGGTACGAGTTCAGCTAGAGCCGGCGGAAACCACACATATGAAGGTTAGTGCCTACTGTTAGGTGTTACTAGAATAGGAAAGACAACTTGTTGACTATGTATAGGAAGTCGGCTGAGAAAGAAATAGGAAAAGAGTGAGTGACGAGTATGTAAAAGACACTATAAAAGAAGGAACCCAAGTTGTATGCATGTTAGATTCTTTTTTGTTAGCTCAGTACTATTAGACTATTAGTTTCTATGTATTTTGTTGTATGTTAGTGTTTGTTGAGTGCATATGAGTTGAGGAATCTACAATTGAGTGCGTAGAAGTGTAGGAGAGGCTGAGTCAATCTAGGCTATGTATGGATCATTAGTAGAGTTGAGTATAACGAGAGAAAAAGAGAAGATCAGAGAGCATGATTGGAAGAAAGAGTCTGTAAATATAGAGAAGAAGATCTAGAACAGAGTCAATAGCTTAGTGCGTAAACTAAAGTGGCATATATTTCTCATGCCAGATGAAGAGCACCTTTGTGGTTTTTTCTCGGATGGGTTTACACATTATATTATGTGTATATGTGTGAATGTTGAATCTGTTTGAGTTACCTGTATAAATGTTTCATTGAATGAATGCTTATATATTTGGTTATGAATGAATGGATATATATAAGTTGAATACAATTATGATGCACAAAGGTCGTTGTTATAATAGTTTCATAAGAGAAGTTGGGTCGCGGTCTAAATTTTCATAGTAAGTATAAATAATCCACCCACTTGCTTCATTGAGTGCCTTGGCAAAGGATTGAGGCTAGAAATCCCCCACCCAACTGCAGAAACGCAGTTTTGGCAGTTACCTAATAGAAAGATATATTGGGTAAGAATGTCACAGGTGTTTTTGACTGAGATCTACTCTACCAGGCCGATATCTTGGGATTTGTTGTGCTAAGCAGAAGGGACTGAACCTAGGTCAGGGTCCTCGGGGGAGGGAGAAAATCCAACAAATGGTTCCGTTTCCAGGATCCGAATCATTTTGGTGAGGGATATGTTGTGGGAACCAATGAAACCAGAGATCCAATATTGGGTGGATTTCAAAGTGTTAGAATTCACACGAGATGAAAGTAAATGATCTCGGTGGAACCCAATAGAGTGTTTGGGCTGGTACCTCTATACAGATATCCACAAGATTTTCTTTTTTGAGTTTCCCATTGTGTTGCATGAGTAGTTGTCTAAGTTGGAAACCCAACAAAGAAATTTCCAAGGAGGAGAACCAAAGAAGTGGAATCCTAAATTGATTGAGTGACTGAAAAAAGTAAGAAACCCTGTGTCGAGGGTTGTATATTTTTGGATAGACAGTATCTTGAAGGGATACATTACTGAGTTTGTTGTTGACACAATAACCTCATACAGTGAGGCAGATTGAAAATGTTTTCAAGGACCACGTGGTAGATATTTTGCGTCATTGAAGATGTGGATAAAAATGCTTGTCTATGAAAAAGGCATTCTATGAATGTGACAAGTGGAAGTTGTGTACAAAAAGGGCGGGTATGACATAACAAAACTCTGTGAAAAATGACACAACCTAAGTTGCGATGTTCCTTGGAGATAGTGGAACTAAACTAGAGTCTAGTTGTTTAAGAAGTGGAAGAATATTTAGATCCGAAAAGAGAAGAAATATTATGTTAGGAAGAGGGAATTGCAGCATAAGCAGAGAAGGAGAAGACTACGAGCTTGCATAGTACTTATATGAAGGGTCTTGCGACGAATAAGAAGAATATTAGCTGATATCTGAAGGAGACAAAGAATCAGAAGAGTCGATTGAAGCTCCAAATCTGTAATGTGGGTATAAATTTCCTACAACACCGTGCACATTGCGAGAGGTAAGATCTAGAGACTTATCTCCAAGTGCATTTGTAAATACAAGTAGTCCTAACATTGTAAATAGTGGACAAGGGAATTCGAATAGCCAAAATTTTGTTCCAACTGTACCAGCAATTAATACGATGGCTAAGAATGACATTAAGTTACCAATATTCAATGGAAACGGGTTGGAGGACCCAGAACCACATTGGTTTCTTTATGAAGCTGTGTGGACTGCGTGACAGATCCATGATGAGAACATTAAGAAAGCACATATGATCATGACTCAGTGAGGTCGTTTGCTTGACTGGTATATGAAATTTTCTATAGTGCCAGTAGGATTTTTCCAGAAAAATGCTTGACTAGATTCGAGTGGGCATGATAGATGAGTTTAGGAAGCTAAATTATAAATCGCAGTGCATTACTGAGATCAAAGAAATTAAGCAGCTACTGACAGAGTCTGTTTGAGACTTCAACCATTAAAAAACTTCTTAGTTGGGACTATTTAGCTAACATCAACCTATGTTTGGTATTCATAGGGATAAACCACACTTTATGGATAATAACACCTGGAATTGTTTCCCTAAAGTAGACTTAAACAAGTTTGATGGTTCTAACCCATTAGGATGGGTTACTCAAATGGAACATTACTTCTCTCTTCATCATATTACATATGACATGATGAACTTTAAGGTGGAAGTCTTGTATTTGAATCCAGAAAGATGGCAATGGTGGGAGTGGCATAAAAAGGCCTATGGATGCTACATTTCTTGGAGTTTATCTTTTAAATCTCTCCATGATCGTTATGAGTGATATCCTCACTATTTGAGGTGGCTTACCAGGTTACACCAAACAAGCTCAGTTATAGGATTTATTTCATCATTTGAGCAATTAGCCATCCATACAGAGAACTTACATATTCTTTCTATAAAGAATGTTTTATTAGTGGCCTTAAGGAGGAATTCAAAGAAGAAGTCGGAATGCAACATCTTTCTACCTATTTGGAGGCATTGTAGACGACTCTAGAAGTAGAGATAGTGATCATTGCACAAACAAAAAAACCCTCTTTCATTCCTTTCTCATTCCTTACAGAATTCAATTCAATAAGAATAATTCCTTCTCCTCCCAAAAAGGTATAAAAGTTATCTCCATCAGAAATGGCCGACCAAGAAAGATGAGGACTCCACTATAATTATGATGAAATGCATGTTCTAGGTCATAAATGTAAAGAATACAAGGTATTCCACACTTTTTTCTAAACCCTACCAATTGTGAACACATCATTATGTAAGATACCCCTATGCTTGAGGCTATTGAAGAAACTCCTCCCATGCAAGATGAAGTGGAAGATTAAGTCCATCAAGAAGAACCACTCATTTCTCTTCACACTTTATCCAATATTTCAACCCCACAAACCTTGAAGCTTCGATGCTACATCAAGCATTGCAAAGTGGTATTTTTGGTTGATAGTGGAAACACCCACAACTTTATTCACCAATGATTCGATGAGGAACTCCATTGTTATATCCACTTGATGCCCAAATTTCAAATTATGATAGCTAATGGCAAGATGATGAAATGTCAAGTGTGTTGTGAAAATATAAAAATCCAATTGGGTGGTTATCATCTCAAAAATCATTTGTTGGCCATAGATATGGGTGGTTGTTATATAGTTTTAGGAAAATAATAACTATGAACATTGGGGCCAGTTACTATGCACAATAAGAAATTATAATTGAGATTTAATTAGGATTCTCATACTCACACCCTCAAAGGGCTCCAAGAAGGCTCCTGGGAAATCACAAGTTCTCTTTGGATGAAAAATAATTGAACAAAGGTCAGTCTAGAATTTTTTCTCACTTCCATGTCATCCAGGATCTAGATAACACCAAAATTGAGATCCATCTTGACTTGCAAAGGGTTTTGGGGAAACATCAACAGGTCTTTGAGACATCGAAGGGTTTACCCTCATTTAGAGGAGAGCATGATCATGGTATTCTGTTGATTTCAAGATGCCATTCACCAAATTCACTGCCATATAGGAATCCATTTGTATAAAATAATGAAATTGAAAAGATAATCCATGAGCTACAAGAGGTGTGTTAAAATTGTTGTGCCATTTATATCATCAAGCAATGAGTCCAATATTATTGATGCGGTAAAAGAGGAATGAATATACACACTGAACAAATCAAACCACACAAGAAACATATGAGTATAGTTGAGATAATTACAGTATCATGTTTCATTAATTAATCCAGTGTTACAATAGTGTTACATAAGGAAGAATTTGAATTGATTAGGGATGAATTCAAATCTACCAACTGGATGTGACTGTATCTAACTGAATATCTAACTAAGGATGTATCAATCAATATTGGAGTCCAAATGGCTAACTGCATGTGTCTAATCAAGTCACACAATTAGTAATAATCATTTAACTCAGTCTAACTGAAGTGGTAGGTGAGGAAAAATGCCTTATCCACATGCAATCGTGCCTAACTAGCACTAACTGAGCTTATTGTGATATAACTGAAAGTAACTAGAAAATAACTAAGCTTAACTAGTTCCAACTCCAACTGACTGAAGGAGGTTGGTGCCAGGAATTCTAGTGGCTCCTAAAATGTAGGGATTGGTCTAGGAGGTGCCTAAACTGATGCATGCAAGTGCAGTCAGTGGAAGTTAGCCTCTACCAGTGTTCTTCGCACTCTAGTAACTGGTACATGTGGCCACATTAGGCCAAGTGGACTCAATGGTACTAGTGGACCCAAATAATTAAATAAAACTCCTACGCTAGGATAAAATAATCTAATAGACAATTTGGTTAAGGTAGGATTATAAACCCCTGAATCCTAACTTCAACTGTGGGCCTTGGAAACAACGCCAAAAGTCACCCATATACAATCTAAAAGATAAAAATGTTTCTTAATAAATCAATGAAATAGGGAAAAACCTCATGGCAAACCCCCCCCTCAAGATAAGCAGGAATCATGAAATACAAGTTAAAAACTTGCAAAATATTTTGCTACAATTTGCAGAACTAAGCATCAACAAAATAGTATTCTGGTTCTTCTGTGCAGCAACATCCTAAATATGTGCATGTGAACCTTTGAATCTAAACTGAATGATTATGTCCGGAGGAATCTTCCTCTTTGGAAGAACATGAATATGCTCAACTAAATCATAAATATAGATAGCTACTGGATGAAAACTGGACCCATGTAAAGAAACTAAAATCAACTGATGAGGGAGAAAAGGTGCTTAATAATTCAAACCATGTGAGGAACACCCAAAAAACTGATATATTGCAGCCTTGAACATCAAACCATGTTAGGTAAAATCATCCCTAAGTGTTAGGAGCAAGTGTCCAGGCGAATGCAGAATGCCTCCATCTTTACTAGTTCTATGAGGAGATGAGCATGTGATAAAATAGATAGGTAGAGAAGCTCTTGGACTATGGAGAGAGAATTCTTGAGCTCCATAATCTGATATAGCTTCAGAAATAATCAATGATTCACAAATTAAAATATTAGAAAACTCATAAGAGGAAACTAACATTGAATCCTCAACAACAAAATTTAAGGAGACTTGTGGTGCTTGACTTGTCACACCAAAATTGATGAAACCAGTTACAAGAAATACTGAAATCCATTTAAAACCTGAACCAAATTTTATCATATCAGGAAATAAATAAGATCCAAATAGGTTCATATCAGATCCAAAACTGTGCTCAACCAAGATGGTAGATGCACAATTTTCTCCTTCTTCAAAATTCTGATTTTTGGTGCATGCAATTCTGTAGGAATTTACTGGAAGCTCTAGATTAATGAAATTGAATGGATCACTCCTATAATATGATATTATTTACAAAATATCCATGGTATTACTTATCCACACACCAGCAACATTATTAGAGATAGAGAAATAAAATTCCTCTTCCTTTTCTGAAACAATCACCGGTAAACTATGCACAAAATTTAAAGAATCACTGGAGAATTTTTGTAAAGAATAGAAGGATAGCTTTTCTTCAAAAAAAGAGATTCGAATTTCTTCTTCTGGATCATATATTTGAGGATATGAGATATCAGATATCTCATACACTTTTGGAGAAGCAGGAGAAGGTGTCACTTCAAGGAGACTTTCTTCAATTCAAATTGATCGTGTGGAAAATTCAGTTTCTTCTTCATCTTCAACAATTTGCTTTTCTGTAGGAGAGGGCATGAAATCATCATGTTGGATTTTAATTGAACCTCTATCAACATATAGGATTTTAGGTTCATCTCCCGTGTGACTGCTAGGTCCTCCTGATAGAGGGAAAGTGATTAAGGATTCCTTGGAAGCAGCCATGTGGTTGGATGCTCCACAATCCATTAAATAAGCCTTCGACGAAGAGAGGATTGCATGCAAGGCATGGCATATCTCATGTTCTTTAGTATTCTCTTCATCATTAGACATATCCACACCTTATGGAAGGGAAATATTGTTTTGTACACATAGATATTTCAACTATTTGATCTTCTGCTTCATACATTGGTCTTCAAGGTGAAAACCCCTCGCACAATAGGGACATATCTTCTTATCAAACTTTTTTTTCTTAGAGTCCGAAGCTGCTTTAGAAGTTTTTTTATTCTATTTAGGCTTTGAATCAGCTACTTTAGGATCCTTTCCTTTATATTTCCCTTTATATTTCTCTTTGGTAGAGTCTGTCACCATGAGAGATTGATCATTGGAGGTCTTGATGACTTCCATATGGAATAAATTTTCTTGCTCCTTGATTAGGGACTCGAAAACGGAATCAAGTGAAGGAATTTTCCAACTAGGAAAGGAATCCCTTTTGGAATGGAAGATTAAAACAAATACATAATACTCAGGACTGAGTTTGTTGAGAATGGAGAACACATTTTGCTCATCCTTTATTTCTATTAAGTATTGTCCGCATTGAAGTGCAAGAGAATTGAATTTAGTAAATAATTGCTCTATAGTTTTGAAGTTGTTGGGAGGTGCCCCCGAAGCTCATCTTGTTTTCCAAACAAGTCTTCAAGATTCTTCTAGGATTCTTTGGGATTCTTGAAACCTTTAATGTGGAATAGGATATCTCTGGATATATGAGTGCATAGATAACCGAAAGCTTCATCTAAGCAATTCAGAAACTTGTTTATCTCAACTAGATGATGGGGATCAACCTCCATTCCAAGTATTATCCTGAAGTATCCCTTGATGGGAAAGGAAACTTGCATATGCACCCTCCAATCAAGATAATTGAAGGGTTTTAGGATCCAAGGACTAGAAGGTAGAGAATCCATAATTCTCCAGTTGGAAAAACACAAATATTCATAGAAGCTATGTAGAACCTATAGAATTTCACTGAAAAACACTAAAACATTATAAATATGTTAGAATCATGTCTTCCCTCTCGCCATGAACACTTTCTCAGGGTCCATCACGCCTGCACCACCACTCTCAATAAATTCAATGGAAGCAACGCACTCTTTGCAGGATTTTTGTGGAAACCCAGCTACTTCTGGTGTTCAATGGAGAGTAGACATACATGAAGCTTGCTTGAAATGGCTCTGATACCATGTTAAAATTGTTGTGCCATTTAAATCATCAATCAATGAGTCCAATATTATTGATGCAGTAAAAGAGGAAAGAAGATACACAGTGAACAAATCAAACCACACAAGAAACGAATGATTAAAGCTCAGATAATTCAAGTATCATGTTTCATTAATTAATTCGGTGTTACAATAGTGTTACATAATGAAGAATTTGAATTCATTAGGGATGAATTTGAATATACCAAGGATGTCTCAATAAATCTCGAAGTCCAAATGGTTAACTCCATATGTCTAATCAAATCACACAATCAGTAATAATCAATTAACTCATTCTAACTAAAGTGGTAGGTGAGGAAAAGCACGGTATCCACATGCAATCATGTCTAATTGGAGCTAACTGAGTTGATTGTGATCTAATTGAAAGTAACTGGAAAATAAGTAAGCTTAACTAGTTCCAACTCCAACTGACTGAAGGAGGTTGGTGCCGAGACTCCCAGTGTCTCATAAAATCTAAGGATTGGTCTAGGAGGCACCTAAACTGATGCATGCAAGTGCAATTAATGGTAGTTATCCTCTAGAAGTGTTCCCCACACTCTAGTAACTCGTACATGTGGGCCCATTAGGCCAAGTGAACCCAATGGTTCTAGTGGACCCAAATAATTAAATAAAACTACTAAGTTAGGATAAATTAATCTAATAGATAGTTTGGTCAAGGGAGGATTATAAATCCTAACAAGGCGAGAGCTGTGCATCCCACTACTATCCCATATTCATCCCAAGTGGTCATGTTTTTAAAGAAAGAAGGTGATTGGTGTACAATGTCCTAAATTTTGTGACATCAATAAGCTGACCATCGAATATAAATTTCCCATCCCATTAATTGACGATCTTTTGGATGATCTCCATGGAGCTAAAATTTTCACTAAAATTGACCTTCATTTAGGATACCACTAAATCGGGATGAAAGAGGCCTACATCCCAAAGACAACTTTCTCGATTTGAGGGGATATGCACACCTTCTCCCTCCTCCTCCACACTTAATTTCCCCGCCCTCAATTGGAGGGGGGGTGTAGAAATTTAAGTTTGCATCAATGGAGAAATCGGTGTTAGAAGGCATGAATTTAAAATTAATACCTTCTCCCTCAAGTCCACCGCCCTCAATTTTTTTGAGGGTGGAAGAGTTGGGGATAAAGAGTGCATGGTTGGGAAAGAGGCATAGGAGAAGGTGTGCATTTCAGATGAAAACATTCTCCCCTCACTCCCCAACCTTAATTATTTGAAGTAGGGAGAGTGGTAGAGTAGGTGTGCATTTCAAATGAGCATTTCCTCCCTCAACTACCCAACCAAAATTTAGGGTGGAGCGATGCAAACCTTCTTCCCCTCCTTCCCAAACCCATGCACACTTTATGCCCTATTCTCCCACACTAAAGAAGGGTGGTGGATTCGAGGGAGAATATTATCATTTCGAATACACACCTTATCCCCTCCCTTTAGAGTTGAGGTTAGAAGTCGGGGTAAGGTGTTCATTTCAAATGGACACCTTCTCCCCCACAATTGGTGTGGGAGTGGGAAAAGAAAGTTTAAGAGTAGTATAAATAAGTAGTCCCCTTTTTCAATTCTTGGGAAGTTTGGTTGGCTTGAAACAAAATGTTCTTTGAAGACAAAAGGACCTTGTATTTTCAATCAATTTATCATTTAAAGAAATGGAATTGGAATATGAAATACCAGTGATTCATAAATTTCATAAGCATATACAAGGTTTGGTAATCAACAAGGAGCAAGCTTGGGGATTTTTTGATGGCTCAAGTCGAGATTCTCATAACAAAAGAAACGATGGGTGTGTTTTTTTTCTTTGCGGCAATCATTTAATTAAAAAAAAGGCAACCTTAGGCAAGTGTTCAAATAATTATGCTGTGATAATGGAACTTGGAGTCTTGCTTTGGGAAACAATGGAAATAAAATGCCATAAACTTACAATTATTTAGAGAGTTGATTCTTGTAATCAATTTGATGAAGGGGACTAGTCAACTTAATGTCTACCTAAAATATTTTGGTGAATAAATAAAGGATATAACCAAAAATTTATTTCTTATATATGCGTCTGAAGAACATAACTCAATGTGTATATGCTTTCAAAGAGGGAAGCAAACACATTAAGTGAGAGCGTATTATCAAGCATTCAAAGGACTTACCTCGGTTATGAGGAAAATTCACAGTAATGTAGATCAAATAGTTTCTATGGAGAAGTATGCATATTTATTTAAGTTTTAAATCAAATTATGATTTTGTAGTGTTCAATGATGTAATGTTAGTTATGAGGTGAAACTAATATGTGTGGTTCTTGGTTTGTTTTTAATGTGCTTAAATATATGTAGAAGGGATCTATATAGGCAGGACAAAAATGATGGGAAAGTTGATAATGTTTATTGTTGAATAATAGTGGCTTATTAAGATACGTTTTTGGTATTTAAGGTGGAAACATAGTATTTCAAGCCCATAAATTTTGATATCTAAGTGTTAGGGAACATTAAAGGTGTGATTTCTTTTCTCTTTGAATAGAAATGACAATTTGAAAAAACATATATTTAAAAAAGAGATAGAGAAAAAGGTAATGAAAATTTAAATGTAAATGCACTACCAATAAAAGAAGATGTAACTTCGTTAAAATTATTTTGAATGATGTAACAAAGAAATAAGAAAGATCCTCGAATGCAAGATATTATACAAAATTTAAGAACTTAATTATTTTAATCAAGAATCAAACACATTATGGTAAAAATACACAATATACATATCTAAACTCCAAAACAAGCCACTAAATCCTAGAGGAAGTTCATTAAGTATAACATTAAATGGCATTGCATGTAGATGAGCCTTTTCTAGAATAATAACAACCAATTTTATTTGTGAAGACTAAAATGAGATGTTTCCTCCATGTGAAATGAATAAGATAGGAAAACATAAATACTGTAAGATTATTACCATGCTTAATATTGTCAAACTAAAAGTGGGAATAAATAAAGATACTTTTTTATCAAATAACTCCCAAATTATGAAAATAATGGTACAANTTGTTCATAAAAATTATGTGAAGAAGAGTGTTTTGCACTCTGTATTTTGGATGCCATATTTACCAAATGATGCAGAACCACAAAGAATAGGCCAATTAAAGTTTATATTGATGTGATATGTCATTCCCTGGGATCATTAGCTGCAGGTTGTTCTTAATAAGGTCCAGCTGATGTGACTTGTCGTGCTCAGGTTTTATGTAATATTTCATGTGTGTAAGTTTGTGTAAAAGGTAACTTGTATGACTAATTCATATATATGTTCATTATTCAGAGTGCTCTCCTAGATTTTTGTTGGATTCAGTGAGATATGTGTTCGACATATGGGAGTATCTCCATAGAACAATCCAATTACTTGACTACTTCTTTGTCAAACTCAGAGAGCTATGTACTTTGGCATAGTTAAGTACTCAATATTGTTAGTCACTACAATTTCTTTATTGATGGTCAGAAGTTGTTGCATATTAAATCGGTCAAATGGGAAGTTCAAATTTGTGGATGAGAAAGAGCATAAACCGAAGATTTCAGAGTGGTGTAATTGCTGATGAAGAACAATCATACAAGATTCAGTAATGTATTTTTTGTTTTGCAATTGTATTTTGTAATGTCAGCATTAAAGGGGAGTCTTATAGATAATGCTTTCATTAGTGCATCTAGATTTGCTTTGAGATTTATTAGGGTTGTTGTATATTGTTGATATATTCTCTCAACCTATCTCTCCAAGATTGGAATAAGTTATAAGTTAGTGCAAGCTAATGAGGGTCACTTTTGGCACGTTAGATGCAATAGAAAATTGAAAAATCAGGAATCTCTCAATTTAATTGTTTTTTTTAGATACTTACACAAAATATATTGCTTTAAGTAAAAAATATTAAATGTAGGAAATTGAATCACATTTCCAAATATATAAGGTTTATGTATTGAATTTTTTTATAACTATGTCAAATTTTATTTTTTCTAACAATCACTTTTTTTTTAGGAAAATGATAAGGTATATGTTTTTGTGGGTGTGGCCTTTGAGGTCCTAAATGATGCTTTCGGGATACAAAACTTTGTAGGCATGTAGAGAACATATAACACTAGTGTAGCGCTATTTTTCAAAACTAAAATTAGTAATTTTTATAATTATCTAAGTGATCATTCCTCGAAAATGGTATGTCTTTTGTGGGTGCATCCTTTGAAGGTATTAATGAAATAATAATTAAATGGTTTTTTTATAGAATGTAGAGGTCAGTGCCTTCTAGTGCACCATATATATATATATATATATATATATATATATATATATATATTTAAACGATTACGAATTGAAAAAGTTATGGGGAAAACACTAACAACATGTATTTTGAGTTAAGGAGTTAGGACACAATAGAAATTGAAAACAAATAGGAAAATATAATATTTTTTAATAAATATTACATATTTAGAATCTGCAGAAAAAATGTTATTTATGTTTAAGATTTCATAAAAAATGACTGTGTGTAGCATATTGTAACACGTGTGCAAACAACGACTTCTTCAGAAAATGGGGGAAATGCCCAATTAGATATGGTTTATCATATACCACAACACAGGTTTGGAATTACCGAAGAAAATTCCAAACCATATGTCAAAACCCCAAATTTCCGAAAAATTTAAAAATTTTAAATTTACAAATCATTAACGTAAAATGCAGTATAACTAATTATTAATTAGTTCTAAGTTAACAGCTTGCTATTTAATTCATCAGTTTATTATGTTTAGAGATAGAACAGATCTTTCAATTTACTGACCTTTGTTCCTTTTTTTGACCATAAGGTGAAACTGTCATGTGCAAAACTAGGCTTACTTAGCTTTCGAGCTAACGCAACGGTTTTCACTTTTCTTACAGATATACAGGTAAGAGATTGTGGTGCTTCTTTTCCGCAATTCTAGAATAATTACTACAAGTTCGTCGTAAGAGAAACAACTCTATAAGAGAGTAAGAGATAATCCATTTCAACTTATGTTAAGGTATAATTAAACTGGCTCTTTTCTAGCAGAAGTAATTTATGTTCTTGTTGATCAATTAACTTCTCCATTTCTATTACAGTTATAAATTATAGATAGTATCTTACTGACTCTTAAAATCAGAATAAGAGAAACAGAGCTAAGAAATCTATAGTAAGAGCCCAATTGTAAACAAGGCATTTCAAGTCAAGTGAAAACTGATAAGGGGTACTATGTATTACTATAAAGGTATGTCTTATCCTTGCCAAGTCCCAACTTATTATTGAGACTATTCTTTAGGTAAAACATCATTTTCACATAGTAATTACTACTCTCTTTCCTTTTTAACTTTGTACCACATGCTACAATCTTTATCACTGTAATTAAATCATTTAATAAAAACAAGTAGAAAAGGATCTTAATCCTTAGCCTTCTACTTTAATGCCCTCATTTATAATCTTCTAAACTATGCTGTCAATAAATAAAGTTAGCTTATAAAAGCTAAAAGTCATTGAATGATTTTATAATACTTATCATAACCCTTGAGTATGTAAATGAACAAAGGACTATTTATTCCAAAGGTGATTTTTACACTAGTGATAAAGTTATTACTTAAAACATAGGATGATCTTAAGAGTAAAAATAATAGTTATGACCAAAGAATCACCTATCTGGAACTTTCGTAACTCTATAGTTTTATACTATTATCCTTTTATCTCCTTTGGTACTAAGACACTTTATAAAATAGAGAAAGGTTTTTTAAAACAAAAATAACACCAAGGTAAACTATTGTTTTCCCCTTACCTTATAAACTCTTATAATAACTTTCCAATCCTCCAAAAGTATAGATGCTAGGAAGAACAAATGATAAGGTTCTATATTAAAGAAAATACTTTTCAAAGCATCAAACCTTATACGTTGAGGAGTTATCAACATGTTTTAATATAAATTTGATGATTATGATATTAGGGTTGACAATAATGAACACATTATTACTTGCATGCAGCGTAAGGGTGGAATGATTTCTCATGAGGACTATGGATAAACTTTGGTCAAATAGAATGATTGGGAATCATTCTCTCGGCGAGCTATTGTTTTTAAACTATAATAAAAAACCCACAGCTCGTAAACAAATTTACTGGCTATCGTGGCATCTCCTCAGCCATGTGCTGCATGGTTATATGAGCTGTTGGTAAACCCTAGCCCTCATTATCTCCTTCTCCTTCGACGCCTGTCGTTCTGCAATGGTGCTGAGGCACCCTTGTGTTGTCCTCCTTTGCAGCGACATAATCTAGCTTGTCTTCTTGTTAAGGCTCGTAGAGTCATTCTCCACTGTTGATATTCAGTTGGCCATCCCTCCCTCGTGCTTTCCTCTACCATTCTGAAACAAACCCTGGTCTGTGAACTTCGCCTCCATCCGTGAGGATTGATGGTTTTATCCTGCTGTAATGTGATTTGCACACGGCTGAGAGTTGCTCTTTCTCTTCCTCCTTGCAGTGGGGTTTTCTCCTTGTGTTAAAGGTTGTGACGTTGCTGCTACAAATTGAGTTTTCTTCGAAGGAACAAGTAAGAAATACTAGTCTGCAATGCTTTCTTGCTTGTTTGTTATTATCTTCCTTAAAAATTATATTTTAAGTTACATCATTTACTAAAGAGGTTTTAACTTTGCGCTTATAGGTTCTTTGTTCTCCAGCGTATGCGGCCGTGGGTGAAAAGACTTGGGCAGCAGTCTGCAATTCCTGGTAAGCCTGGTTACACCATGGCTTGTTCTCCTTATGGTTTACGTTGGACCCTTCGGGGGTTGGCTTTAAGAAGCCTGAAACCCTTACGGCCTTGGTTTGATCTTACATATTGCTGGTTAAAAGAAACAGTGGGAGAAACCCCTACGCTATGCGAGGGTGTTACGGCTTAGGCCGATGTTGTAATTATTAGTTTCCTTCTGTGTTTTAAATACTATAAAATATAAGAAGTACTGGGCTGTACGCCTGCCTGTGGATGAGGTTACAACCTCGACTTCTTGTTTTCTTTTACTGTACTCTTGAATATTCAGGGTTTTCACCCAGAGTTTTATAATATAACTTATTATAATGTTTTCCTGTATCTTTTGGTTTGTTTACCGCATACATTTTAAATTTATGCTCTGTATAGGAATAAATAAAATATGGGATTATAACAGCCTATATTGTTGATTTATAATACAGCCATAGGTGAAAATATTGTCTTAAATCTTAGTATTTATTTTACTTGTATAAGCTGGATTTATAGGGTTAAACCCTAATTTTACAGTTTGAGATTAAGTACGGTTTCTTAATCTGACATTATGTGTTAAAATATAAACTCTATTTGTAACTGTGAGTAAATAAATGGATATTACCATATTGGTTAAGTTCGATGTTTGAGCAATCTACTATTCTGTTGTTTACCTTTGTTTTAAATTATACAACTGAGTTATTTTACTATAGATAAATTCTTTTATAAGTTACTGTCAGGGTTATGTACCTGGGTTATACCTTGACTTACTTGTTATGTAAACTTGTTAAGTGATATATAGGGTTTATACCCTTAAGCTATATAGGTTCTTATATTTTGCTTTTAATTTATTTTAACAAAGTTTCTAAGAAATGTCATGTTATCCTGTAGAACAGAGTATATTTAACTCAGGATTGTAATTTAAACAATATTGACATTCCTTAAGTTTAAAAGAATAATATCTCTATGTTGGATAATATAAAAGTATAATATTATTATAACGATAATACTTACTAATACAAAATAATGGTCCTTTCTTTATTGGAGTATTAGATTCTCCATATGTATAACCTTTGTTTATTTTATAGCAAATAGAAGATAGCATTATGCTGTTTTAATTCCTGTACTGATATGCAGTTACTTAAAGAGTTCTGATAATATTTAATCTGTTTGCTAAGTTAGGATATTACTTATGAAAATAAAAATAAATCGAATAACACTTCTTATGATCTATCTTATATAACTATATATATAGTAGCATGCATTTATAATCCATAAAAGATAGGGTTACCATTCTAAATAATGTTAGAAATTGGTTTAATAAAGAAAAAGGAAAAGTAAAGGAAATGATAACATTAATGTAATACATCAGTTCTAGCTAGTTTGCTTGATTATAGAATTAAATCTACATTTATTTACTTCTACATTCAGTACTGTTCTTGGATATAACCCGTTAAATTATTTTTAAACTAGAAGGAAGAAATAGTAATGTTTTCAATACAGTAGAATGAACTAAAGTAACCTTAATCTATCTGCTTCGATAATAAGACTACTGAAACAATTACTATATAGAAAACTAGTTTTATATGTAAGCATAAACAGCTATCAGTAAAAACAAACATTCCTTCGAATGATAAGTAAAGAAACAAATTTCTAAATTAAAATCTCATCATACATCTTTCAAATAATTTTTACCTCTGTGCTAGAGTACGGTCTGGTAAACCCAGATGTGGAAAAACACAGTAGGTCTTTATTTTTCATCAACAGGTTCAACTATTGATAAACTAGAAAAATTACATCACTAACCAGCTGATTATTCTGTCAAATAATACAAGCATAACATTCATCCATTCACACATATTAAAACATGAATAGATAATGACAAAACCTGCTTAAGCCTTGGACAACAATCAGCAATGGGAGGCCGTTCCTCCCTACCAACTCCTGGAGAGCGCTCAAACAGCGACTCCTCACGATTCTCGAGCTTGCTCTGGTCTCCCTGGCTGGAACTAGGTGCAACAATGTTAGATACCAGTCCTCAAACTCAGTATGAATCCAAAACTTCTCAGTAAGTTCTCCCAGCTAAAAAGCTGTAATAAAATCAAGTTACTGCAGCAATCCTCTCAGAACAACTTCCTTACTGTTTTTCCCTCTTTCCTCAATGAATTTCCTGAATGACATTCACCTGAATGAATTCTCTCTAGAAAATATCTGAGCCGCCTTAGCTCTCTTCATTGAGTACTTTTAAAAGATTGCCTAGGTCTTTTTTGGGTTAGTTTTCATTTAATGAGCCACCTACTCTGATCCCACTTTCTTGGGGGATCATGACCCCAAACATAGGGAAGTTGCCACCTGCAACTTAGGAAGTGTTTGAGGATGTTGCCACTTTTCTTTTGCCTTCCACCTAGTTCCATCCACCAGTTTGACCAGTAACCTCTTTTTAACAGCTCTCCCATGCTGTTGTCTCCACAATTTATTTATTAATAATAAAATATTCTGAATTACATTCCAATTCTCTTGACTGCTGAGTCATCAATTCCTACTTAGCATTAAATTTAACATAATGTCTCAGGAATATAATAAAACAATTAACATTATTTTACAAAATTGGGGTATGTGACACCATACACATAGGACTATTGGTGGCATGCGAGTAGCTGAATTGGCATGTTTAAATTCAAATTACATTTCTCGCATTGTATAATTTACAAACACGTGGGCATTAGATAACTACAAAATGTGAGTGCGTTATATAACTACAAAACATGTGCGTGTTATATAACTATAAAACACGAGCGCTCTATGTAACTATAAGATGCAAACGTGTGTTGTAGAGATAAAAATCTAGCACTATATGTAATATATCAAATGTATGGATAATAGTTTAGAGGGGGTGGGGAAGGGTCAAGGGCCTAGGAAGATGTTGGAAGTTCAAGTGGGGATGGTTAGTAGTTGAGAGGGGGTTGGGAATGGTCAAGGTCCTAGGAGGATGTTGTAAATTCAAGTGGAGAAAGATGAATGGAATTGGAACATTATGGGTTATAAGGGTGAAGGGGAGTGGGATTGAGAGAATTATTAGGAGGAGGAGAGGTATTGAAGATGTACAGCATTAGAAGCAGTACACAAGACTTGAGTGACAAAGGGGGATAAGGTGGAGGGGAGGAAGTGGGTGATGGTTTGATGAGAGAGAGGATTGGTGAATGTAAAAGTGGATATGGAGTATTAGAGGAGGAATAAGATATGTTGGAGGAGAGAGGCAAAGGAGGGGGAAATTGAAGATATGGGAATGAGATGCGATAAAACATATAATAGGGTTCATAATGAGGTAGGGGGTTGAGGAGAAGGGATAAGTTAAATAGAGAGAGAGAGAGAGAGAGAGAGAGAGAGAGAATGACGTAGAGAGAGTGTGAGAGAGAATAAGATAGAGAGGGAGGAGGGGGGTGAGGGAGGGATGAAGATAGAGTGAAGGAAAGAGATATTGAGGGAGCGATAGAAGGTGTGTGTGTGAGGGGTTACAGGGGAATAGACACAAGGAGATAAAGGGGCAATTTCACACATGTAGAGAGAGAGAGAGAGAGAGATAGAGAGAGAGAGAGAGGGAGAGAGAGAGAGAGATGGATGGTGTCAAATATAGAGGATGGAGGGTTGAGAGATGGAGAGAGAGGGAAGTTGTGAAAGAGAGAAACATGAAGAAGGAGGATGAGAAGAGATAGGGAGGGAGTGGGAGGGATACAAGTTGAGATAGAGAGAGAGGGAGGGAGGGATAATGGCACAAAGGGCCGGTAATTAAGGGAGAAGGGAGGGAGATATTGATAGAGGGAGGTAAATAGAAGGTGAAGAGAGAGGGAGAGATAGAGGGAGTTTGTTAGATAAGGGGGTAAACACACACACACACAGATTATGTGGGAGAGAGGGCGATGGGTGAGTGATAGAGGGAGAGGGGGAGGGGTGAAAAATAGAGAGAGAGTGATGGATGGAAGGATAGTGAGGGAGGTATAGAGAAGGCGGAGAGAGATTATTAGATATGGGAAGTGAGGGAGGGACACACACACACAAATAGAGGGAGGGAGGGAGGGGTGAGTGACAAAGAGGGAGGGGGTGAATGATATAGAGAGTGATATGGAGGGAGGGATAGTGAGGGAGGTATATAGAATGTGGAGAGAGACTATGAGAGAGGGTGGGTGAGGGAGTGACACACACACATAGATATATAAATAGAGAAGGGGAGGGACACACACACATGCACACACAAAGAGAGATAGAGAGAGAGAGAGAGAGAGTGGTGGAGGGAGGGATAGTGAGGGAGGTATAGTGAAGGTGGAGAGAGGTTATGAGAGAGGGGGGATGAGGGAGGGACACACACACACACACACACATATTGTGTGGGAGATAGAGGAGGGGAGGTGTGAGAAACAATGAGAGAGGGGGGTGGCAGGAGAATAGAGAGGGAGTGATGTAGGGAGGGATAGCGAGGGAGATATAAATAACATTAGAGGAAATTTAAACTCAAAATGGGCTTTTTAACTTTAACTCAAATTCCATGTCATGATGTGTTAGCCAATGAAATTGCTTTAAATTTGAAATACCATATAGGTCTTAAACACTTTTTAAATATAAATTTGGGGATAGGTATCATAAAAAAACTACTTTTTTTCTTTGTTTTTTATACATATCTCCTCGTGTTTTTACTCAAATTTTGATCAGGAGGGCTTGTTGGATGTGGAATTAAATTCCGCATCCAACGAGTACCCACTCAGCATACTTTTGATGGACCTTGATACCCCAAAAACAAGAAATACTTGAAAAACATGATGATGAAATCATCATCACATTTTTTCAGGTATTTCTTGTTTTTGGGGTAGCGGGGTCTGTCAAACGTATGCTGAGTGGGTACTCATTGGATGCAGAATTTGATTCCGCATCCAACAAGCTCTCCCGATCGAAATTTGAGTAAAAAAAAGGGGAGATATGTCGAAAATACAAACAAAAAAGTATTTTTTTCCTTTTCTTCCTCCAAAATTAGTAAATATTATTTTATTATTTTAACTATTATTTTATTAACTTTTTTTAGGAGGCCCACTTTGAGTTGAAATTTCCTCTAATTGGTGGAGAGACGTTTTGAGAGACAGGGAGTAAGGGAGGGACACATACATACACATAGAGATAGAGAGAGAGAGAGAGAGAGAGGGAGGTTCTGAGAGAGAAGGGGGAAAGACACATGCACATACACATAGAGATAGTGAGAGATGGAAATACAAAGGTATGGAGGGATAATGATTAAGGAATAGATGGATAGTGAGTAAGGCACATGTGTCTTCATCATCATCGTCTTCACCATCATGACCCTCATCATCATCATCATGTTGATCATCATCGTCTTCATCATCATCATCATCATGTTCATCATCATTGCCTTCATCATCATCATGTTCATCATCATCATCATCACCATCATCTTCATCATCATTATCATCCTAACCCTCATCATAATCATCATAATCATCAGCAGCATCATCATCATTATCATGATGTTCATCATCATCGTCTTCATCATCTTGATGTTCATCATCATCGTCTTCATGATGATGATGATGATCATATTCTTCTTCATTATCATCATCATGACCCTCATAATCATCATCGTCGACATCATCATCATCTTCATCTTCATCTTCATCATCATCATCATCATCATCATCATCATCATCATCATCTTCATTATCGTCATCTTCATCGTCATCATCATCATCATAATCATCATCATCATCACCATCATCACCATCATTACCATCATCTTCATCATGTTGATCATCTTTATCATCATATTCATCATCATCATCATCATGATCATCATCATCATCATGAACATCATCATGAACACCATCATCATCATCCTCATTGTCATGATGTTCATCATCACCGTCTTCATCATCATGATGTTCATCATCATCATCATCATCATCATCATCATCATCACCATCACCACCACCATCATCATCATCATCATCGTCGTCGTCGTCATCATCATCATATTGATCATGATCATGAACCTCGTCATCATCATCGTATTCATCATCATGATGTTCATTATCATCATCACCATCATCATCATCATGTTGATCATCATCGTCTTCATCATCACGGTAATCATGATAATCATCATCCTCTTCATCATCATCATCATCATCTTCTTCTTCTTCTTCATCATCATGTTGATCATCATCGTCTTCATCATCATGATCATCATCATCTTCATCATAATGATCATCATGATCATTGCCTTCATCATCATGGTCATCATCATCATCATCATCATCATCATAATCGTCAACATCATCATCATCTTCATCTTCATCATCATCATCTTCATGTTCATATTCATCATCATCGTCATCATCATAATCATCATCAACGCCATCATCACCATTATGATAATCATCATTGTGATCATCATCATCATCATCATCGTCTTCATCATCATCATCTTCACCATCATGACCCTCATCATCATCATCATCATCATCATTATCATGATGTTCATCATCATCGTCTTCACCATCATGACCCTCATCATCATCATCGTCGTCTTCATCACCATGATGATGATGATCACCATCATCATTATCATGATGTTCATCATCATTGTCTTCATCATCATGATGTTCATAATCATAATCATCATCATCATCATCATCATCATCATCTTCATCATCATCATCATCATCATCATCATCATGACCCTCATCACCATCATCATAATCATCATAATCATAATCATCATAATCATCATACTCATCATCATCATAATCACCATAAACATCATCATAATCATGATAATCATCATCATCATCACCATAACCATCATAATCATCATCATCATGTTGATCATCATCGTCTTCATGATCATGATCATCATTATCATCATTATCATGATGTTCATCATCATCGTTTTCATCATGATGATATATAGAGGGGGAATGAGGGAGGGACACACACACACACACACACACAGATATATATATAGAGAGAGAGATAGATTGTGTGGGAGATAGAGGAGGGGAGGTGTGAGAAACAATGAGAGAGGGGGGTGGCAGGAGCAATAGAGAGAGAGAGTGATGTAGGGAGGGATAGCGAGGGAGGTATAAATAAGGTGGAAAGAGGTTTTGAGAGATGGGGAGTGCGGGAGGGACACACACACACAGATAGAGAGAAAGAGTGAGGGAGGTTGTGAGAGAGAAGGGAGAAATACAAACACGCATAGGAGTAACGAGAGAGACATACCACCCCGAGAAGGGGAGAGACAGTGAGAGAGGGAGGGACATAGGGGAGAGATACGTAGGGAGGGATACAAGGTAAGAGAGAGAGGAAAGGGGGAGATATAAAGGCACATAGGGTTATTGACTAAGGGAGAAGAAGGGAGAGAGTGCTATAGGGAGGGATAATGGTGAAGATAAAGAGAAGGTGGAGAGTAGAGTGGTATGGACATGGATGGAGTAAGGGAGAGAAAGAAACATATAGGGAGGGATGTAGAGAGAATAAGGGAGGTATATTTAGAAAGAGATAGGGGGTATAGAGAGAAACATTTATATCCATGAAAATAAGGGAACACTAAAAAAATTTGCTTTGTTGCTAACCATAGAAAATATTTCTTTTCATATGATTTTATTCGTTTCCTTAGCTGTGCACCTAACCTATTAATTGTGCTTAAAACTATCATGTGCGCGTTTTACTTCTACAAATTGTGTATGCGTTTTTACTCTATATAACACATGCACATTTTAGGATTGTAAAAATAGTGGATTGTTTTTGTCCGAGAGAAACTTTACTCTGTCTTTACGAAAAAACAATTATCGCGCGTTTTTTTCAACAGAGCACAAGCCCGCCCATGGAAATAATCACAATACACATTTGCCATCATTTTTTTTGCTATGCAAGTGCAGCATTGAGGACATCTCTCATGGTTGAGGAGCACACAAGATACGATATCAAGCTTCAATATCATTTCATGGTGATGGTGGATATACACAATTGTACAAGAGAATCATCTTGAGGAACAATTTATGGTCTAACTTTCATTTTCTTATTATTCAAGAGAACTAAAGGTAAATTTTCTCATTCATCATTGTTTTGATGGGAAATATGAACAATTGAGAAGGAATATTGAAGGACCTTGAAGGATCTATAGTTTTAAAGCAAGTTAAAGGTTTGAAAGCTTGTAATTGAGGAGCAGAAAAAACAAAGTATATTGAATTATCATTGTGGTGATGGGAAATGTGCGTAACCGAGGAAGAAAATCAGCAAGGAAGAAGAGACCTCAATAAGTCATTGAAGAAGAGAAAGAAAAGAAAATCCTTAGACATGATGAATCATAGGATTTATTTGGAAACTAATCCAAATCCAATTATAGAGGATACCATGGTTCATCCTATTAATCCACCACAAGAAAAAAGGAAGCATTTACTAGATGGACCTTCAATTTCCACAATAGTTGTTGAACAAGCACCCCACGGAAGTATTCAAGAAGCAAAATGTAGGTTCTCATTAGGGGATGTTTTAATTTCCACTTCAAGTCAAAGTGATAAGTTACCATCTCAAGATGAAGTTCATAAAGAGGCATTGGACATGGAGCATACTATTGAAGAGGCATTGGACATGAAGCCTACTGTTGAAGAAGAAAATATTATCCAGACCACTGATGAGGATGTTGGACTTCCACCATCCAACTACCAGGAAGAGAATGAATGACAACAAGTTGCTACTGAAATGCAGAGCGTATTTTTGATGCGCTAGATGATAGAATTCCAACCCCCTTACCTCCATTAGAAATCACACGTTGAAGAAATCCGAAGTGTATACAAGTTGATGAAATACTCCTCAATTCCATTGAAGGTACGATATCTAAACGTAGTATTGCTTATCAAACTCAACATATACTAAATAAATATTTTGTTTCTAAATGTGATGGAGATAAATGTAGATTATTTTTAGCATTGTTAAAATATAGGGGCATGAATATTGTTAGGAAATTGTTAGGGATAAAGATGATAAAGACTTCTGGACCAAGTTCTCGTATAGTTAAAATATTAGTAGATGCCTTTGGTAAAATTGGTAAGAACACACGTTCAAAGGACCACAATGCGGCTCATCGTGTATTGTCACAAGCAATTGTAAATAAGAACACCAGGGTCCTAATTTGAATGTAAAAATCCTCCATATGTATTCTATTAGAAGAGAACATCTTGAAACAACCACTCAAACAGATTTTTCGGCCTTTATTGGTTGGTTTCCACGTCGTGACATGAATCTAGTTGATGTAGTAAAGGGACTAGTGCAGATTTTTTGGCATGACCACACAAGGCCTTCTTCAAACCGAAAGGATGTACTAAAACTGAGAAGGGGTTCAAAGAATTGTGAACCAAATATTAAGCATCTTCTTAATATAACACATACAGAACTATACGAGAAATTTAGGAATGAACATAGAAAATTGAATTTGGGGCAAAGATCTTTTGAGAAATGTAAGCCATGGTATGTTAGAATAAATACTCTTTGTAACACCTGTTGTTGTAGATACCATGTAGAATATGAATATTACTATGACACATTTTTGTACATTTGTCATGTTTTTCATACTAAACATGTGCAAGATTTCTCCTTGACAATACCACCGACTTCATTATGAGAATTCATTCATAGAACCATGTGCAATAGGCATGAAGGGCAAACATACTATGCAAAATCTTGTTTGGATGGAACTTGCTCCAACTGTGCTGGAATGGAATTATTGAGCCAATGTATGCACGAGAGTGGAGACAATGAATTTGGGAATATGGTTACAAACATGAAAAGTTTCAAATATATCAGCTATGAAATAGTGCCAGGGAAAGAAAGAAAAAAAATACAATTGGTGACATCTCAGGTACATGCATTTATCTATAAATTTATGTTTGAATAGTTACATTTCATCCCTTACTTACAACAAAAAAACTGATATTGAGAGCATTTTGTGTTAATAGGTACAATTTAGTGACTTCATCAAGGAATTTATTGAAAAGACACATCAATATGTTCAACATGTCCATTTGGCACAATGGAAGGATGAGAAGTTTAGAATATGCTGAGATACATTTCCCAGTGGTACTATACTTTGAGTTGTTTATTTTGCCGAGAACTACACTCTGCAACCTCAAAATGAGATCCAAAGTCAGTATTATGACTCTGATAAGGTTTCCTTGATGGTGCATTCACATATAAGCATGGCCCAAACAACAGTGAAGAGCAAAGAGAAATTCTAAAGGAATATCACTTCTACATAAGTAATGATAGGTGCCATGACTTCCACTATGTACATCATTGCTTCATCACGTTCTATGATCATTTTAAGGGAAGGAACATACAGTTGGATCGACATTGGATTTGGTATGATGGATGCATTGGTTAGTTAAAAAATGCACGCGTGTTTCAATGGTTGTGTTCATTGCATAAAAAATACAAAGTTCCACATATGTGGAACTATTTTGAGAGTGGGCATGGTAAAGGAGAGCATGATGGAGCCAGAGAATGTGTCAAAACAACCCTATGAAGAGAGGAATTGAAATTATCTATAGTATCTACTATTCAAAATGTTCAATCTATAGTGAGGTGGTGCACGTCAGTAATGGGAGAAGAATCAACTATGCAAGTAGAATCCACAAGAAATAGACATGTGGAGATATTTTTTTGGGAGGTGGTAGACATAGATCATTCACATGCATGGGAATGCAAGACTCTTCCTAGGACTCATGGCTTTCATTTGGTTGGAAGCTCTGATAACCCAGTATTTGAAATTTGGAACAGAAAACTCGCTTGTTTTTTCCCGCCTTGTTGTGATGGTGACTGGGAAGGGTGTGAATCATTGGATTGGGTTGATGGATGGGATCACATATCACTTCCACTTGATCATCGTGCAATTGTTGAGTTAATTCCATTGGAAGAAGACCAATCATCTATTTCTATAGATTTTGATCATGTTTCAGACCATGTACAACCTGATATGATGCATTTCCTTAATTTTTTTTGTTTATTTATGTAGTCTTCAAAATCACATTAATGGCCTTCTATCACACGAAAAATATTTGATCATATACCTACAATCATATTATGCAGGACACATATACGCAGTGGTTTCCTCAAAAGATAGTGAATGGGGTCGTGATTACTGGTTGTCATGTTGTATAGAGGGAATGAAAACCCTCATTATGTCCATGAATGATGATGAAAACAACCACTTCCCAATCAAGTATATGGTTGTTAAAGGTGAATGCCTTACACATGAAAACAATGCAAGAAAGAAGGGTGGATATGTTTACATGGATTACAAACCAGGTGCAAGTGTGTATCACTTTACCAACTTAATCATTGTTACAAACCTCTAGGTACGAACAATGCCTAGCCAAAATTCATCGAAGGTACACTACTTCTTACCGGATACATAGCATGAGAGACTAATGGAGACCATCATTATAAGAGATGATCCAAAGGGCTTGGTTGTATGATAATAGGTGGGCTCTAGCATGATGAGGTATGTTACACACTTTTAATTTTCCCATGTATGTTGCTTATGAATATGTCAATTTTGTGTTCTTAATATGCGAAATTTTCCATAATGTTGTTTATAAATATGCCAAAAGTTCTCTTGTATGTCAAGTTCATGAAAATGCCAAATTTTACATATGATCAATAAACCCTAATATCAATCATATGAACATTTCAAGATCTCATTCACATGATATACATAACATTAGAATACATACATGTACCTCTTTAGGTCATACCTGTCAAAGTTCTTTGTAGGCTCTCTTATAGGACTAAAACCCTAATTTTTCAAGTAGGTAATATTGTCAATGTTTTTAGCTGATATATAAAACTAGGATGATAGAAACAAAAATCCGCAACGATCACTTTCTGTTTTAAGGCTTGTATAATTTCCTTCTTCACATCTTACCTCTTATACCATGTTAATTTTTTTATTATAACCATTAGTTCAATGCATAAAGGTAACCATAAAACATTTACATAAAGAATTTAACATGTAGGATCTAGTATCTGGAGGTGACCTGCAACTTGCCATAGATTGATGCTCGGGCCTCCAATCAATGAACCGTCAATTTCGTTGGATTTGTGACGTGGGATTTTAGCTAGGGGGGCTCTACCGCCTGTCCATTTCCCGGTGACCTCGGTATATGGTGGTTTCTGAAACTAGGGTTTCGCTTAGTAGGGGACAATGCATTTCATGCCAAGGAGGTCCAAACCTGGAAAACCATGGATGGTGGGGATGCAGTTGGAGTTGCCATATTTCCCATGCCCAAACATGCTAGAAAGACTTGATGGAATTCAAAATTGTGGCTCCGTGACATTTTTTGTGCACCAGGCACAAGTCCACCAAGTGTCCCTGAACGATATTTGGAGGTGACTTGCAACTCACCATAATTCGATGCTCGGACCTCCGATCGACGAAACCTCGATTCCATTGGATTTGTGACATTGGATTTTAGCTAGGGGGGATCTTCCACTTGTCCATTTCCTAGTGACCTCCATCTACGGTGGTTTCTAAAACTAGGGTTTCGCTCAGTAAGGGACAATGCATTTCATGCCAACGAGGGCCAAAATTGGAAAGCCATGGATGGTGGCGATGTGGTTGGTGTTTCCATATTTTCCATGCCCAAACACGCTAGTAGGAGTTGACAGAATTCAAAATTGCAGCTCCGTGACATTTTTTTGCATCGGGCACAAGTCCACCAAGTGTCCCTAAATGGTATCTAGAGGTGACCTGCAACTCGCCATAGATCGATGCTCGGGCCTTCGATCGATGAACCATCAATTCTGTTGGATTCATGACATGGGATTTCAGCTAGAGGCGCTTCTCTTGCCTATCCATTTCCTGGTGACCTCCGCATACGGTGGTTTCTGAAACCAAGGTTTTGCTTAGTAGGGGACAATGCATTTCACGCCAATGAGGGCCAAAATTGTAAAGCTGTGGATGGTGGGGATGCGGTTGGAGTTTCCATATTTCCCATGCCTAAACACACTAACATGAGTTAATGGAATTCAAAATTGCAGCTTCGTGACGCTTTTTTCATACCGGGCACAAGTCCATTAAGTGTCCCTAAATAGTATCTAGAGGTGACCTACAACTCGCCATAGATCGATGCTCGAGACTTTGATTGATGAACCGTAAATTCCATTGGATTCATGGAATGGGATTTTAGTTAGGGAGGGTCCTCTCCCACTCGTCCATTTCCTAGTGACCTCCATATACAGTGGTTTCTAAAACTAGGGTTTCTCTTAGTGGGGGACAATGCATTTCATGCCAACGACGACCAAACTTGGAAATCCATGGATGATGGGGATGTGGTTGGCGTTGCCATATTTCACATGCTTAAACACACTAGTAGGAGTTGAAGGAATTCAAAATTGCGTCTCCCTAACATTTTTTTCCCACCAGGCACAATTCCATCAAGTGTCCTTGAACGGTATCTGGAGGTAACCTGAAACTCACCATAGATCGATGCTCGGGCCTTCGATCGACAAACCGTCAGTTTTGTTGGATTCATGACGTGGGATTTTAGCTAAGGGGGCCTCTCCCGCCTATCCCTTTCCCGGTGACCTCCGTATACTGTGGTTTTTGAAACTAGGGTTTCTCTCAATAGGGTACAACGCATTTCATGCCAACGAGGGACAAACTTCGAAAGCCACAGACGGTGGGGATGCAGTTGGAGTTTCCATATTTCCCATGCCTAATCATGCTAGCAGGAGTTAACGAAATTCAAATTGTGGCTCCCTGATGTTTTTTGCGCACTGGGCACAAGTCCACCAAGTGTCCCTGAACAATATCTGGAGGTGACCTACAACTCGCCATAAATCTATGCTCGGGCCTACGATCGATGGACCGTCGATTATATTGGATTCGTGGCATGGGATTTTAGCTGGGGGGCCCTCTCTTGCCTGTCTATTTCTCGATGACCTATGTATACGGTGGTTTCTTAAACTAGGGTTTCACTAAGTAGGGGATAATGTATTTCATGCCAATGAGGTCCAAACTTGGAAATCCACAGACAGTGGGGATGCGGTTGGTGTTTCCATATTTCCCATGCCCAAACATGCTAGAAAGAGTTGACAGAATTCAAAATTGCGGCTCTGTGACATTTTTTGCGCACCGAAAATAAGTCCACCAAGTGTCCCTGAATGATATCTGGAGGTGACCTGCAACTTGCCATAGATCAATGCCTGGTCCTTCGATCAATGGACCTTTGATTCTGTTGGATTCGTGATGTGGGATTTTAGCTAGGGGGGCCTCTCCTGCCTGTCCATTTCCTGATGACCTCCGCATACGGTGGTTTCTGAAACTAGGGTTTCGCTTAATCGGGGACAATTCATTTCACTCCAACGAGGGCCCAAATTGGAAAACCATAGATGGTGGGGATTTGGTTGGTGTTACCATATTGACCATGCCCAAACACACTAGTAGGAGTTGAAGGAATTCAAAATTGCGGCTACGTGACATTTTTTGCGCACCGGGCACAAGTCCACCAAGTGTACCTGAACAATATCTGGAGGTGACCTGCAACTCGACATAAATCGATGCTTGGGCCTCCGATCAATGGAGCATTTATTTTTTTGGATTCGTGACATGGGATTTTATCTAGGGGGGCCCTCCCCTGCCTGTCCATTTCCTGGTGACCTTCGTATACGGTGGTTTCTGAAACTAGGGTTTCACTTAGTAGGGTACAATGCATTTCATGCCAATGAGGGATAAAATTGGAAAACCATGCATGGTGGGGATTTGGTTGGTGTTCTAATATTTCCCATTCCCAAACACGCCAGCAAGATTTGACGGAATTCAAAATTGGGGCTCCTTGAAATTTTTTGCGCACCTGGCACAAGTCCACCAAGTGTCCCTGAATGGTATTTGGAGGTGACCTACAACTCACCATAGATTGATGCTTGGGACATTGATCGATGGAGCATCCATTCCGTTGGATTCGTGACATGGGATTTTAGCTAGGAGGGGGCCTCTCCCGCTTGTCCATTTCCCAATGACCTCCGTATACGGTGGTTTCTGAAACTAGGGTTTCACTCAGTAAGGGGAAAGCATTTCATGCCAATGAGGGATAAAATTGGAAAATAATGCACAGTGGGGCTGTGGTTAGCGTTGCCATATTTCCCATGCCCAAACATGCTAGAAAGATTTGACAAAATTCAAAATTGCGGCTCCATGACGTTTTTTGCGCATGGGGCATAAGCCCACCAAGTGTCCCTAAATGGTATCTAGAGGTGACCTACAACTCACCATAGATTGATGCTTGGGACTTCGATCAAAGGACCGTCGATCTTGTTGGATTCGTGATGTGGGATTTTAGCTATGGGGCCTCTCTCCATCCTGTCCATTTCTCAGTGAGCTCCGTATACGGTGGTTTCTGAAACTAGGGTTTCACTCAGTAAGGGACAATGCATTTCACGGCAATGAGGGACAAACTGGGAAAACCGTAGCCCTAACTAGGTTTTACTTTTTAACATGCATGGCCCATAACCATAACCCTACCAGGGAAACCCTAATCCTAACCCTAATCTTATCTTACTATCATAACTCAGTTCATAATCAATCTAATGTCCAACTCAACTTTTTCAAATCCGATGGACTTATGCTTCAAAATGTTGATTCATGAAGTTGGTTCTTAGTCTTTAGATTCTATTGTATTTCCTTTAATGATGAGTGATTAGTCATTGGGTGCATGAGGTTTGTTGAATAGTGTTGTTGGTCGTTGATGAAATGTGAAGCATGTATTGCACTTAGTTTTATTAAATTACACTTGAACATTGACTCAACTTGTAATTTAATCATCCAAAATCACAATTTTTAATTGGATATATCCAATTGGTGTGCATGTAGTGAGTTCATTGAAACCTTGAAATACATTATATTGCACTTAGTTTTATTAAATTACACAAGCAAGAACTTTGACTTTACTTGTAATGATCATCCAAAATCACAATTTCTAATATAATAGTTTGTAGTGAGATCATTGAAACCTTTAAATATAATAGTTTGTTCTTTTGACATAGTGCATTCATAAGTAATAGATAATCCACACAAATCAACACAATAGATTGACACAAGAACATGTGGGAACCAAACAACAAATTCAAAGTGAAATTTATCATTCATTTATAAGTGAAATTTCAATGTACATGTCTCCAAAAGCACATATATATCCCAAAGTATCCAAAAGTACATATATATCCAAAAGTATCTAGAAGTACATGTATCCAAAACTATCCAAAACTATCCAAGCCACATGTACATGTATCCAAAACTATCCAATCCACATGTACATGTAAGTGAAATGTCAATGTACATGTCTCCAAAAGTACATGTATCTGAAACTATCCAAAACTATCCAAGCCACATGTACATGTATCGAAATGTACATATATCCCATAAGACACATCAAAACTCAAGCTTCCTCTTATTCTTTCCTGACGTTGATCCTCTAGGCACAACTCTAGGACCAGTGTGCGTCTCTAGATTCTGCAAATTAAATATCAATTGTTAAATTCAACTAACTATGTACTAATACATTAGCTCAATAAAAGACCATATCTAAATTAGCTCAACAATTATCAACATGTTCATGGATATTGCATGAAACATTTGGTCATTAATGGACATCTCACCTCAACGAGAGACTATGACAAAGAGGATTGTGTTCCTTATGTAGCAGATGGAGCTGTTGGTTGAACATCAAGGATGGTCGCATCCATGGTCAAACCAGAGGGGGCAAGAACTACTGCTATTGGTGGTGGCTACAATCCCCAATTATTGAAATTTAGTTAGACATGTGCATGAATAAACAATAGACAACAATAACAGACTATGTCTAGATCATATTCAAATAGTTGTACCTATGTGTGGCTTGTTCTTATTGCATAAGCCACATTGACTGCTGTATCAATAACTCCTGCTGCTGGTGGCTACAATCACCAAATGTTGAAATAGTTATACATGCATGAATAAACATACGCCAACAATAATAAACTATGTAACAATCATGTTGAAATAGTTGTACCTCTATGTGACTTGTTGCCATTGCAGAAGCAGTACCGACTGCTACATCAACCATCCCTATGAGGTTTTCAATAGTAAACTCTAGATCTTGATGCAGTAAACATGCAAATCAAAACATTTTATGCACTAGATTTCAAGTTAACCAATAAATATCATCGAAGCATATACTTTACCATGGTATCAGTAGCTCCATGGTCGTGGACAACTGGAGTCTTGCTAGGAGTATACCGCCTCATATACACATGATTCTTGTTCATGTATGGCCTATGAGGAGATATAACTCTAGGAAATGGTCCAGGTGTTTCGGTTGGTGCCTACAGTCAGCAAGTGTTCATGTAGTAAGATATGCATGATTCAACGGACATACACGTATTTAAAAAATGACATTTTTAAGTGTTTACCTGGAGCCCAGATGTTTTCGCGTTCGATACGACCATGGATACTACCTCCATCACTGCTTTCCCCTATGAAGGATCTAGCATCTTCAAGTTTAATAATTGTAAATATTAGACCGTAGATAGCATTAGTGAACTAACATGTACAGTATGTGGAAATTAACAAATTAACAAGTATTAAAAACTAAAATTTTAAAATGTTTACCTCGGTGTGAGATACGAAAATGGGGTCTATATGAATTTCTCCACCAACCAAGGGATCAATGGATGGAATTTCATGCCCCTCTATAGAGTGTGGAACATGAAACTCTGGGGAATTGCTGTCGAAATAAAGCATCAACTGCAAGTTCAGAAAATTAATTTATTAGCTCAAACTATATATATGTGTACAAAGAGGAAAATAAATGAAGAATTTATTACAATTAACCATCTACATACATCACTCAAAAACTCACTAAATACAACATCTGAGGAAAGAACATAGAAAGGACGACCACACGATGTGCACTCGTGAGGCTCAAAAGTAGGCTGGGTATGTGTTGATGGTGCTGCACTAGTAGATGGTCTTGCACTAATGGGGGGTACTGCACTAGTGGGTGGTACTACACTAGAATATGGTCCTACACCATGATGACCTAATGTATGTACCACACCAGGGACAGATGTCCCTTCCTCACCCATATGTTGAACCATAGTGCTATGACGAACAATTGCTCATTCCAAACTCAAATATGCATCACGTGTCTAATGGAATAACACGATGTATAGGTGGGACTTCTGGACTAGGCAACTTCCTGTGAGGTGCAAGGATAGGGCGATCAAGGTCTTGAACCTTGGAATTGGGTTGGTTTTGGGGAATTCCCCACCGATCCCCTAAAACTGAAAGATATCAAAATAGTTTACGTTTTTACCCAACACGAAATCTGCATACCTCTTTCGAAGGAAATACAGGGGGCGATTTCCCTATTGTTATGTGGTGGCATATCAAAAACCTTATACGATTTGTCCATCTAGTTATCAAAAAATGGTTGAAATGTGCACCACTCAATGGAGATATGAGGCCTATTTGCATTTGGGATTTCCCCTGTGCGAGGGTCCCTAAATAATGAAAATACATGCTCTTTGGTTATTTTCAACTTTTTAATTGCATTGTAGTCTATCCCATTAGTGTACTCTTGTCTTTTTCTTTCTCTATATGATGTAATATCATATAGAATGTTGCTTGACAATGAAATAGTCTCAACAATTGCATCCAAAGTGGATGCAAGTGAACGACGAATCCTGTCACCACTACTAAAATCCGTACTAAGTCCTCTCAAGTGGGAAAGCTCAATCAGTCTTTCAGCATTTGTGTCCATAGCCGCAACTGCAATAAAAACATCAATAAGAAAATCATTAGAAACATATACATGGTATATAATGACGTCTCTTCAAAATTGAAAATGNTAAATTTAATGGAATTCACTTACATATATATTTAAAACTTAAAATTAAGCATTTAACAATTAAATAGTAAGTTTCGTTCAACTTCTTTCTAGAAGTTAAGGCACTTCTTAACACTCATTGGTGACTTTTCCATGCACACTTGGGTTTAAACTTCTTTGAATTAAGGAGTGCTACTTTGACATGTTTTGGCCTTTACGTCTGTTGGATATGTAAAAGAAAGGGGCAAGGGACTATTAGGACATGTGAGGAAAGAAAAGGGGTGCTACAGGGCTGCCACCATTCCTATAAATATAATTTACTTGATCATGATTGGGAACACTCTTACGACACACTCTAGGTAGTTCATGGGTGTTCACCATTTCCATTGTTGTATAAACATGGAAACCAACCAAAAGTTACATGGAAAAATGGATAATTTGTGGACTGGAATACAATTGGTTGTAGATGAGCTTAGAGACTCGACATGTAGAAATTTATTACCCATTGTTTTCACTATTTCAAAAAAAAATTGATAAACCTACTGATCCAAGGGCATAGATTGTTTGAGTAAAGTCATTTATGACTTTGCTAGGTCAAGGGATCTTCCTGAGACCTAGGGTCTCACATGTTCTAATTTTCTTTATTATGTTTATAGGATAAAAGAAGCATAATTCAAGTTCTGTTTAGTTTAGGTGATGATGACCCTTAATTAATTAGCTTTTTGGTAGCTTAATAGAGCTATAGTTATAACTACATGATGATTATGAACTCTTTGATGGTGCGATGAATACCAGGGTTGTATGGTGGTGTCAGGACATGTTGACTTGTAATTCAATATCATAGTGAGAAGGTTCATATATTTCAATTTTTTTTGTCATTACGATAAGGCCAGGGGCACGGAGGTTAAGTCATATGCGTAGAACAAGAGAAAAGTGTCGAGGAAGGTATAATTAAAACACAAATGAGGTGGGTGATATAACCAAGAAGTGCAAATATTTTAGTAGAAAAATGGTGGTGGCTGCTAAAATTGGAGGAAGGAATAAAAATAGTCATAGTAACTAGTTTTAACTCTGTGTTTATATATATCTTTTTTATTTATATATAATACACTATTTTATGTTTAAAAGGGCATGCTCGAGAGGCACTTTGTTACTGTGTTTTGTCATTTAGTTAAGGGTTCTTAACTAAGAAGCAATGTATAACTACATACACTTGTGATGAAATTTTGATTATGTTCATGGACAAATGATTGTGATGAAGTTTTGAGAAACCAAGTTACTAATTTTTTATGCATTTTTTATATGCATGCTTGTGCATGCATTTCATCTTGTTATGGCCATTTCCAAGGAAACTTATTCAATTAGTATCTTGGGGAAATGGCCTTTCAGGGTTGGAAATTTGGGTTTCATGTGGATGGATACATTGTATAAAGGGAGGAGTTCTATATTTTTCAAGTTTTGGTTGCATTATGAATTCTTGAGTTCTTGAAAAGGAATTCATTGTAATTATTCACTCATCTTGGTTGAGGGAGAAGTGAATTTAATTAGTGACTGGATTATTTCCAATTTGCTAAATAATGCAAAATTTGGTTGTTTTAAACTATTAAAAAATAGTATTTTAGGTTTAGAATTGACAAAAAAATGCTATGGGTGAATGAATTACCTGATTAGATGACAATTGAGCGGTGGATTTTCCTCCCCTCCAACTAATTCGAGCTCCTCCAATAGTCCACGACACCCAATTTGCTCTTGTTCAACCTTATATTCGCATTCCTGATGGGTAGAATGCGTCGCAGGTTTCAGGATTGTGTATATAAATTAATTTTAATTTTACAAATCGCGTACGCCTTTTATAACTACATATTGCGTATGCATTTTGTAGTTATATAACGCGTACGCGATATGTTTGTCTATCCTACATGTCCCATGACATGTTAGGCTCGGGTTGAACCATAGCAAGTGCTATGTAGCAGAAACCTATTGTATTTTTATGTAATGTGATCGTGTTTTTGAAAACCAGGATTGCATCTAAAAGGTCCCTCATCTTCTTGCACTGATCCTTAGATCTGATAACACTTATATAAGTGTGTTGTGTTTGAGTTTGAATATATACTATTGATTAGTTTTGTGTAAATTATCTATGTAATGATTGTTCTCTCAAATTCTGATTATGCGCGTGTGTGTGCACTAACGTAAGCCAAAAAAGTATTCCTAAAGTAATAATGACTAACATTCGAAATTTACAAATATGTTTTTTTAAGGATCTTCATTTAAAACTGAGCACAAAATTAGTATTATATTAATCTTTTCACATGCAAAACACAGTTAAATAGTGATGACCACCAAATGTTTACAATGATATCTACGTTGCTAATATATATAAAGACAATGGTATCCATGGTTTCTTTTCTAAAATTGTTGGTTATCATACTTCTGTTAGAACTATTGGCTTTGTGAACCTTAATATGAACTTATATATAGATGCAAATCCCTAAATAAAGTTAGGAGATAAAGTTTATTTAAATATAAAAGTTCATAAAAATATGATATGATTATTTTACAATCATAATGTAGTACATATTATTATTTATTAATAATAATTATCTAATTTTTATTTGTTACATTGTCGTTTTTTTTAAATGCTTTGTTCTCAAAGTATAGTTTATTGTAAGACATTGTCTTTTTGCTCGTAATGACTTTTTTATGACATTGTGAGATTGAAACTACGATATTTAATGAAACCAGACGATATAATATTTGGAGACTTGATCTAATCTGTTGCATTTTTGGGGGTGTGATCCATCCCAAATCTACCTTCATTGGATCTGTTTGATGAATTGAAATTCTCATTTTAGGCTTCCATAAAAGTCGTTGATATTGTCTTTGTTCTTTTTCAATGTTGTAGTTGGTTTCATTGTAAGATGATCATTGTTTATTTTCTTCTTGACTTTGATGTTGGTCGTAACGAATTTTAATATTTGGGTGACGATAAGGTCTTCAAGTCATTTTTGGAACCCTTGTAGAAAATTTAATTGTTTGTGCTTCGCGTGATTTACTAGTGTCTTATCTTTCAGTTTTTTTATTTGTTCAATCAATCATTGATTTTGATTGTTTAAACGAGAATTCTTTATGCTTTTTTGATACATGATTCTTCAATTCTTTTTCGTGGAATTTCTCTTGTACTTATTGCGATTTTTTTTCTTTTTTTGATTTCTTGATCTATGCGATCAAGTCTTGACTAAGATTTTTCAAAACGGGTAATTTGTTCATCCTTACCGGCGAAAACCTTTTCATCTTCTTTCTTATTTTGTTCTCACTTATGATTGTCCCGTGAAATCATCTTCAATATATCTTTGAAGTATTGAGATGTTGGAGTTTCCAAGTCTAACTTTATGTCTTGACTATGATTTTTCAAACGGGTAATTTGTTCATCCTTACCGGTGACAACCTTTTCATCTTCTTTCTTCTTGTTTTGTTCTGACTTGTGGTTGTCCCGTGAAATCATCTTCAATGTATCCTTGAAGTATTCAGATGAGGGAGCTTCCAAATCTGACTTTATTGTAACATACTATAGTGTGATTTTCTTCTTCTTGTAAGAAAATGTCAGAAACTTCTTTTCAGATTTTAAGATGAAAGTTCCCAATGTTTTTATCCAAAGAAAGCCCAAAATTATGTCACCGTCAAAGCTTCATAAGGAACTAACCATAATTTTCGATGCGATCATATATTCTCCAACATTCAATTTTAATCCACTTATTTCAAATTTTTTCCTATGCCAAAAGTCTATCTTTTCACCTATAGGAAACTTTTCTTTCCTACATTAAAATCCATCCTCTTAATTTTTTTAATTTTTTTTTTCAATATCATTTTTTTGTCTAATAATTATTATTACTATTATTAAAATTTGATATATATATGACATGATCATTATTAAAATTTGATAAAATTGATAAAAAAATGATATAATAATTTTACAATACAAGTATTGCATAAATAGATATAAAAGTTGAAAAAAAAAAAATGATATGATGATTTTACAATAGCCAATATATATAAATCTTAGAGGAGTGTTCCATCCAAATGATGTTGATCTCAAATATTTAATTTGCATTCCATGCTACAACATCATTGTAAACATTTCTATAATCGACTTTCTTTAACACGAAAGGAGAGTAGAGTATCTAACAAAATACTTAACACAAGAATTTTATTCCTGAACATTTCTATCCCTCGAGGTGCAGTCATGAACAGTGTTATTCATTTTATTGAACAAAATTATTCTACAGAGCTGCAGTCCCAAACAATATCATTAATTTCATTTTATTGAACAATATTACTCTCTAAAGCTGTCGTACTGAACAATATCGTATAAACATGACGTAACATTACTGCAGAAAAATCACAATATTCTTTCTCAATTGTAGAATTGAACATGGCTATAATGCAAAAGTTTCCAGCATTACACTTTTCTTCAAACACACAGATAGCTAAAAATGACAATAAATTTCTGTCCAAAATTCATATAGTTGTGTTAATGGATATCATAACGGATAGTAAAAAACACAATATTCGTTCATACTTTCTCAATTGTAGAATTGAAAATGGAAATAATGCAAACGTTTCCAGCACTACCCTTTTCGTCATACACACAGATAACAAAAAATGACCAAAAATTTTCGGTCCATGATTCATACAAGTGTTAATGGATATCAATAAAATTCCCGAAGTTCGAAGCAGGGAATATTAATTTAATTCCCCAAAATTGCATTGTGAATCAGCTCATTTCAACCTGAATAAAATCTGGATGTAACATATCATGGGTTTGCAAGGCCATTCGTTCCCCTCATCACCAGTGGCAGATCCATTGTTAGAAATGTCTTTTCTCTCTTTTTCTTCCTGTGTGCTTCCTCCCTCATCCTGTTTCCATGGCAAACTTCCTGCCTTCGCATACTGAAGACAACATTCTAAAACACGCAGCAAAAAATAAATGAATGATAAAGATAGGAATATAATTATAAACTAAAGCACACATTTCTCACCCAAAAGTCTGTCAATCTTGTAGTGCTTGAAGCAGTAGAGGGTTTACATTTTACTGCACTAATACAATCAATAAAAACTATGTACATCCTCTGCATGTAAAGCATTCAGTTTAAGGAAATGGCAAACTAGCAGTCTGCATACAAAGCAAACACTGAACAAATATCTAAAGAAAATTTTAGATACTCTAGACAATTACAAATAAAAAGTATAAAAATTCAATATCAGAAAATTTGTTGGAATATTATTTCTAATAAAACTTAGGACAAGCACTGATGAATTCACCTTTCACCTTCTGGTCATAAGCGTCCTTGTTCTGTCGCATTAAGGCCCAAGCCTCCCCATTTAAAGGATACTTTGGATTAGGATTTAATAGATGTTGAGGAAGAAGTATTTCAAATATATTCACCAGATCTGCAATAGTTATACAAGAAGTAAACAATATATTGACTAAAAGATTGAGGATAGTTTTTTTAATTTTTTTTAAATGCAAAGATCTATTAAAATACTGAGGCAAAATATGCAAAAGTTATCCTGAACAAAGGAGGTCTTAGCCACCCCTATGAAGATCAACCACAAGAATGTTCATGGCTAAAACAAACTCGCCGAAGACCGAGACTGAAACATAGTTACAAGATTCAAATTTGAAGACAGAGACTGAGACATAGTTACAAGATTCAAATTTAAAGCTCACAGAGAGACTGAGACATAGTTACAAGATTTAAATTTAAAGCTCACAGAGAAAAGATTGAGGATAGTTAATCGCTCTAAACCCAGATGAAAAACCAAGACATGCATCTTTAGTAATCACAAAAATTGCATGGTTAATCTGATTTTTTTTCCTTACCACACGTTGGAGACCATTTATCCCGGAGAACATCCAAACAAATAGAGCCACTTCTGAATTGCCAAGAAAATGAAGCCCAATCAGAAAAATAACAAACTAATTTATGTATAGAATAATGCATCAAATGGAAGAATTAGGGTGACTTGTCACAACCAGTTTTTAGTCTAACAAAAATATTCGGTTTTGTTTGGAAACAAAATTTTATGAATGCTAAGAGATTATAATTTATTACTTTGGTGAATAGAGTACAGATATCTCTTTCATATATCTCAGATAGCAACACAAAACTAGCCTATATATCGATCCTACTTTACTCAACACAGATCTTATTGACTTTTTTAAACAAAAAATATATAATTAGTTATCAAGTTTTACCCTAGGGGAGGAAGCTACAAGATTGTCACAAACAACATCATTATACACGATTAACAAAACATTGATTCCCTTGATCAAGTCTAATCCATGCTCTAAGGGTACTGTTGATGTATTTGTAACTTCAGAATGTATTCACTTGTATATCTTATGTATTGTACCCTCATGTTTATTTTGGGAAGTATCTGTAATGTAATTGAGTCATGTCATGCCTCGATGTTCCGATAGGGAGATTCAATAATGTAAACAAGTCATGTAAAGTCATTGAGGTTAACCCTCCAATGTAAGTTGGGGCAATAGTCCCTACAATTGAGTCAAGGTTAACCCTCCTTGTTGATCGGAGGGAAAAGTCCCCACAGTTGTGGGGCTCTAGGGGTATTAGACTCTCCTACAGAAGTCGGCCCTGGTAAGTAATTGTTTAGTTAGGTCGACTTGTTGGAGTGGACATTAAGTGAACGAAATAATATAAATAGAGAGTGAGCCTCTCTATTTATCATACACACACTCACTCATTGGGGCGCATGAGTGAGAGAGGAGAAGCTCTCTCAAGTGAGAGAGAGAGAGAACAGCTGTGGAGATCATCTTTTCTGTCTTTTGGTTTTTATTGTTGCCATTGGTGCTCATTCTATCTCTGAGGAAGTTGCGGGGTTTCTCCTTTATGGTGTCCCCAAGGAAAATTCTTTGTCTCTTGTCTCTTGTGTTTATTGTTGTGCATGTTATTCTCTCACATAAAATCCTAAGATCATATTGCTTAAATGATAAAAATATAACATGGTATCAGAGCTAACCTGAGAAGAAGACACTATGCAGCTGCAAAAGCTAGGGATTATTAATTTTTGGGTCTCTCTCCATAATCCAACAGAAAAAGGAGGCTAGGTTGACTCTCCATTGAAAGGCACATCTTTCTATCGAAGCAGAATTTGATTATGCGCATTTTCAGTTTTTGCTGGGAGAAATTAGGGCTTCTTACAGAAGAGGAATTTTTTAGTGAGCCCATCATATGATTACTCTCCTCATCAAAATCGAAGTTTAGAGACCTGGGTCAAGATTTTTGGTTGGGTGAAACTCCAGAAAAGTCAAACCCTAGTTTGACCCTAGTATGACAAACCCTAAAATACTAAAATTGGTAGTTTTGGTACATTCACTATATCTCGGGATTAAAGAAGTATCAAGGGATGACACTTTCACAAGTCGAAGATAAATTCTTGATGTACAGTGTGTTCAAGTTTCAACCTCATATTTGCTATAGTCTAGGAGATATGATTCCTTCAAGTTAGGGTTTCAACCTCTCCCAAGATTCCTCCCCAAATAGGACACTTGGGGAGAATTTCTATATCTCAACATACAAAGGTCCAAATGAAATTTCTCAAGATGTTCCATAAAGGTCACAGACTTTAATTTTCGTGATAAAATTTTTAGACCTCGAATATGAAACAATGACACGTGAAATTCCGTACAACTTCGCTATGCTGAACAGTCCTGAAATAGGTCACCTTGGGAAAACACTCATAAGTCCTAATTGGTGAAACCAATGCTGATGAAACCTACAGTGTTAAAACAATGATAGAGGATTCTACTGTACTATGAAACTTCATACATAGAGGAGTAGTACTTTCAGATATACTATAGAGACAGTATCAGGAGTTTCTGAAGAAGAAATTGGTAAATTAGAGCTTTGTGTTCTAGGAACTTCCCTCCACTATTTTCAAAAAACAAATACATTGGACATATCACCTTGAAGAGGTCTATATTTCTATCCAATAAGATCTGAAATATTCCAAGTTTTGAAAATTATTTTTTCTCTAACAAACCCTAGATCAGCTAGCTCCGTAACCAGGACGGACACCTCAAATCGGTAAGATATAATCTTTTTCTATTTACATTTGAGGTTTTTATTTCAAAATGTCTAATCACACCAGCTTGATGACAAGCTTGGTGAAACTAACAACCTCCAAACATGGAAGTATTGGATCTCACTCGTTCTTGAAGAAAATGAATTGGACACCTACATAAGTAGAGAGGTTCCAGTTCCAGATGGAGATGAGGCTAAAAGCCTTACACAAGAAGAACTTGGTCAAGGCTAAGAAGATCATTGTTGATTCAATCAAGGATCACCTTATACCACAAGTGTCTTCCCTAAAGACATCGAAAGAGATGCTTGATTCCTTGACCAAGATATTTGAAGGGAAGAACATAAATCAGAAGATGACTTTGAGAAAACAGTTGAAGAATGTGAAGATCCAGAATGTAGAGACCATACAGTCATACTTTACAAGGGTCTCCGAACAACTTGAAGCGGTAGAAGAAGAAGTGGATAATGCATAAGTTGTGATAACCATCTTGAATGGCGTCCCAGGATCATGGGATTCATTCATTCAAGGAATTTGTGCTAGAAGAAAGTGATTACTTTTAGAAGACTCTGGGAAGAGTACACACAAGAAGAAGCTCGACTCATAATAAGAGAAAAGAAGATGGGAGCAACTGAAGATCAAAATTTCACGATTCAAAGAAGATACCTCAAGTGATGAGGAATATGAAGAACTCAATTCTTGAAGAGCCTCTTATCCATCTTGAGCATTTGGATAAGAAATGATGCTGTTATGAATGAAGAAGATGATGAAGCTAAAAGAAGGAGTCTACCCACGAAACAAATAAAGATAAGTATTCAATTGTCATTTCATGATATTGTTTTGTTATGCATTTGTTTATATTCATTTGATGTATTATGCATGATAGAATGTTTGCATTAATGACAGTGTACTACTAATATGCATGCGATGGGTAAGTAGCTCATGGTGTTGTACAACTCTCCATTGCTACTTATCTATAATGAAACCTCTTTGCTGACATATTGTATTAGTGCACAATCTCAATGTTTTCCTGGTAGAGAAGGAAGGCATCTAGAAATTTTCTGTGATATATGGATGAATGCTGTATTGGCTAAAATAGTTGCATGATCATATATTTATGCATAATAATTTTCCATTATGAATATGCCTTATGAAATGTTTCTAACCGTAGAAATGCATTTGACTTGTAGGAAAAATCGCGTACAATCACCTACAAGAAAAGAAGGACGAGACTTGTTCAGAATAACAAGTGATGACAGTTCGAGAAATAATCCAAGAATGAAGAATAATATGACAAATGTAGTGACATCATTGATGCAAAACATTCTAGCTATGAAGAAGTAGCCAAGAAGAAAGGGAAGACTAGTTCAAGAAGAATGATGTATAGGATGCAGTATCGAGACTTGAAGGGAAGTTTGTAGTTCCATCATGCAGTAGATGGAAACATCATGAGATACAAGTCAAGATTCGTAGCACGAGGTTTCTCATGGAAAGAAGGCATAGACTATGAAGAGACATTTGCAGCCACTAGAAATACACATGACAGGAAGAATAATGTGTGTAAATGAAAGAAGGCCTTGTACGAGTTCAGAAGACACCCATGGGATAACACATAGGATCTTGAAGATCACCTAGAGTGATGAAGATCTTAACGCTTGGTACAAGGTTGAAGATGAAATCCTATAGAGGATGACAAGATCACAGATGGGTGCGAGAAGAATGTTTTCAAGATAGAGGATCTTGGTATCCAGTGACCCTAGATGGATACATAGAATAATAGTAACAGAGAAAGCTACTTGTCACTCTAGCACAGGTAGAAGGATAATGATGCTCCTCTTCAGATGGAGTGACTACAGAAGATCATGAGGTTCGACATGGTGGACAAATTAATGATGGCTCTAGGATTTACTGAGAGTAAAACAGATTCCAACCTTTACTTCAAGGTTGAAGGTGAAAGACCAGTGATGCTACTGCTATATGTCAATGACTTGTTCCTGACAGAAAATAGGAACTCATTAAAGATGCAAGAAGGAGACTTACTGCCGGGTTCGAGATGAAGGACTTGGATATGATGCACTACTTTCCAGGCATGGGGGTGTGGCAGAATGCAGATGGAATCTCCTTGGGACAAGGGAAGTATGCAGTAGATATCCTGAAGAGGTTCGGGATGATGGATTGCAAAGCCATGACCACACCTATGGCATCGAACCTGAAGTTATTGAGTGATGCTTCACCAAAAGAGGTTGAAGCTATGATGTATCGTCAGATGATTGGGTCCTTGATGTACCTGACGAATACGAGACCATATATTTTCTTTATTGTTAACACATGGAGACATGTTCACCTGATTTCTACAAAGCATATTCTGAGGTACCTGAAGGGTACAATTGAGTATGGGATCAAGTATGATACGAATTAGAAGATTAACATGGAGGGTTATGTGGATTCATATTGGGCAGGTAGTGCCATTGATAGGAAGAGAACTTCAAGGTGCTACTTCAGTATGAGATTAGGTGTGATCTCTTGGTTTAGCAGGAAGGAGTCCTGTATGGCGCTGAGTACAGTCGAGGAAAAAGATGTTGCCACTTGCTATTTGGGAGGTAGTATGTTTCCTTTGAAAACTACTATTTGATTTGGTTGATCTGACTTGCATTTTTGTGTGATGCAGAGAGGAGCAGTGGTCCATATCGAGATCTCTTGAAAGAGGGAGTTCTAGCATAGCCGGTGAGACAGGTTGTCTGAGCATAAAATCCTACTGAACCTCGTAGGTGGCTCAGATGTAAACTATCATGTAGGTTGTCCTCGGATGTAATCAGTCCTAGTAAAGCTCGCAGGTTATCCTTGGACGTAATCAACCCTAATGTGATTCTATTCTAGAAATGGCCAGAGTGAAGTTTGAGTACTTTAGGGAGAAGCTTGGTTCTCTCCAGATCGAGGTTCCTTCCAAGGGGAAGTGATGAGTCTGTGAGCCCTTCTGACATGGTGAGAGGATTGGTTCCTTACATGGTCAGATATAAGTGTTGTGCTCTTCTGACATGGTGCAAGGCTTAGCTTCACATGGTCAGATATAAGTGTAGAGATGCTCTGATGTGATTGAGGGTTGTGTTACCACATGATTAGTGCAGAGATATTCTGATGTTATTGTGGGATGTGTTCCCACATGTCACATGCCCCAATTTGCAAAAACAATTTTATAATATTTGAGGGACATTGTGTTAAATTTTATGCTAAGTTATAATTGATGACCCAGTGGGGTCAAGAATATTTAATGTAAATTCAGAATATTTTATTTATAAATAAATAAACGAGGAGACAACAGCTTAGGGAAGCTGTTAAAAGAGTGTTTACTGGCTAATTGGTGGAGTAGACTGGGTGGATAGCAAATTGACAAGTGGCAGCATCCTCAAACCCCTTCCAACAGTTGCAAGTGGCAACTTCCCTATATTTGTGGTCATGATTCCCCAAGAAATTGGAATCAGAGTAGGTGGCTCATTTAATGAAAACTGACCCAGGAGACCTAGGAATCTCTATAAAATTTCCCATTGAAGAGAGCTGAGGATGCTCATTCTAGAGAGGTGATCATTCAGGGTGAATGAATTACTCAAGAGAAATTCAATGGAGGGGAGTCTGGAGTGTGTTTGAGGGGATTAACTGCTGAGATTGAACTAGTTGCAGCTTCTAAGCTAAGGTTCATACTGCTGAGAGAAGATTTTGATTACTGAGGTAATTGGACCAGTCAGGTGACAGAGGTCTTATAGTTACATTCTCCACCCAGTTCTCAGCCAATAAGACCAAGAACAAGCTCGGGGGTCCTGAGGAAGCGTTGTCTGGGTGCTCTCCAGGAGTTTGGTTGGGAGGAACAACCTCCTTAAGTTGTTGTTGTCTTGTCCTCAACAGGTTCTAATTTCTTTTATTGTCTTCAGTTAAATAATTCTTAGTTTATCTTCTACAGACATGTTAGTATTTTAGGGTTTGTGAATGAAAAGTAACCGAGTAATGTTGAATCCAGTAAAATTATAGATTATAGTAGAAATAGAAATGATTATGTAAAATGTGAAACAGATAGAATTAAAATTTCCAAGTTGTGTTTTTACACACCTAAACTCAGGTCTTACTCTAGCACAGCTGGATTACTTAGGTGAATGAAATGATTCTCTTATTGGAATGTAAATAGTAGATATGATTCTTTTATTTGAATGTAAACATTAGATAGATTTTACTTCATTGTTTATGAATTACACTAAATAGCAGTGCTATGTATTGTCTACTCTATTTCCTTTAGCTAACTAAATAGAAAAATAGGTATGAAAGAGAACAATAAATATTATTCCAGTATTAGTATGTTGATAAATAGATTTTATAGTTAACAAAAGTAAAGTAAGTAAATTAACATCTAAAAACCATGTGAAAAGGAAATTTGTAAACAATTTATAAACATTAACATTCCAGACCAGTGTGTGTCTTTATCCAAGACCAGATAGTTCTACTAAATCCTTTTGAAATTACAAAAATTACTGAAAGTTAACAGTATCCTAGTTTTCGAGTAGTCTGCACTAAAACCCTAAGTAATCTCTTAACTAAAAACTAGAAGCAAAAACTGTAAAAATTATTTAAGATTTCTTATTTTAATAGAGCTAGTATCAAACTTATAACTGTAAGTCATTTCATCATTCTTTATTCTATTTTTAAAAATAGAGTCAAGAATGTTATAAGTAGAAACAAGGATTTCATAAATTGTAAGGTTTTACAACAATTCTTTTTAACCCTTAAAAAGCCAAGTTCTAGAAATTAAACAATATCTCTTAAAGAGTGCTTTAAAAATTATTATAATGTAGAGTATTAATAAATACAATATATATGTAAATCATGAACAAAATAAACCAATAATAGTTAACCATTCGTATATATAAATCCTTGTTTAAGGTAGGCTTATAGTCTTTAGAGTCGAAGGGTCGAAACCCAAACCTGCTAGTAAAACCAAATATACAAAAGTATTTTATATTAAACTATAATTAAGATACATTACTGATAGGAGAAGTAAAACCCAATTCATTTTATAACTCGACTGTTCCACGGTCTTTATTTCTTGAATTTCAATGTAAAAAGGGAAAACTGAAGCAACACAAGATCGAGGTCACTTAGCATCTCTGAGTTTAGAGGAAGCTCTTTATAGATCTTAAACAACAGCATTTATATCACTTAAGCAGTAAGGCTGAAACTGCATAACTAAAAACCACATTTACATCACGGCTTTAAGAGCCTGTGTTACCTAGCGAAGTATCGCAAGGGTTTTTAAATAAAACATGGGTAATAATCAACAAACTAAAATTTATAACCAACAGAGAACCGAAGCCTTGTATCCAACCACAGGAACCTTCATCCAACAGCCCAAACTGCAAGCAGGGAGAACCCACGAGGAGACCAAGGATTACCAGTTGGAAGCCCACGAAGTTAACTAGTGCACGAGCTTGCATTCCACTCATAGCTTGGAGCTGATAGCAGGAGCCTGCAAGAACATAAATTCAAACAATATTTAAACTATGTTTATAATTTAATAAAACCATAACTTGGTAAATCATTTGATAAGAGGAATTCGAGTAGGGTAAATGTATACCTGTGAACAAGAAGAATTGGAGCCGAGAAGAAATGGCCACCCAACTCGAATGTACTAAACCAAGAAGCAAGAAAACCCTTAAGCCAACTCTATGACAAAGACGACAAATAGACAGTCTCAAGTTTCATGATGCCAAGGCAAGGAACGAGCAGTCACAAGGGTAAGACCATTTACAGGCTTCGAGCCACTTGAAGAAGCCTTTAACCACTCACATAGTGTTTTCCTTACTCACAAGAGAAACCGAAACATAAACTATGATACCAAAAATCACTTTACAAATTAATGTAGACTATGGTGCCAACGAATAAGGAAGTTGTAGGCCTTTCATGGCCCCAAAGAATCATAGTGCAACTTGCAGAAGGAAAAACCCTCAGACCAAAACACAAAGGAGTAGGGTTACAATGTTTTAAGTCAACCAACGTATGGAGGAGGCTTGTCCACGTGCCCTTTCAAAAATCTCAACAAGTGTGGGTCGAGTTCAAATGCCAGCGCTGCACATTCGATTTTAAATTTATCATTGCCAATAATAAAAATCATGCTATCGACTATATTATAATAGTTCATATGATTCCTTATAATGTCAAATTTTCCATCGATTATATCATGCCTTGGAACTAGTATATTATAGGATCAAAACTTATAATGTATATTGCCATTAGTTTCGACTACATTATAGTAGTTGACAGTTAGTAAAACTACCTTAGGTTACAAGTTAGTATATTTTGTTATAGCCTATTATTGATAAATTATAAATCAACATAGTATTATAATATTGCAATAACAATTGTATCATGGTTATAATCTAAAGACTATGAATACAGCTTGTCTACTAGCTGTTCAAGAAGATATTCATAATTGCAAGCAAATCAAACAAGTTTGGTATTGTTTCAAGACTACAAAAGGAAAAATAGAGTATAGATACGATGTTATTTACGATTTATTTTATAAACTGGAAAAGCCTTAAACTTCTCCACATAGAAACTTGATGTTGATAAATGAGGGAGTCTTTAACAAGACTGAAGGCTAACCTTATTGAAAGAGTTTCTCATAAGAATCCAATCACACATTGTAAACTTTACTATTGAAAATCAAAGAATATGTTCATACTTAAAGAGCAGCACAATTGAGAATTAAAAGTAAAAATAGCAGTAAGATCATGAAACAGTCGAAGTGATTATGTACCAAGATCATGAGCTCTATGCACACTGTGGGAATCTATAGTTGACTATGTACTATAATTTATAATAGATAATCATTTTACGACTGAAGAAAACCTTGGAAGAACTTACTCTTTAAAGGCATTGATTATGGCAGGATAAAAGGTCAATATAGCTTTAGATATAAATACTGTCATAGAATCAAAAAAACGAAGGAAATTTACTTTACCTCTTCAGAGACTTGCAACTTAATAATCGATTTATATACTAGTATCTTAACATGCTAGGGAAGTACTTTCTCGACATAATTTAAAATAAACACCTACATGATCTTACGCTTACCTGCTGAACCTGTAAGAACCAGCAGTCCATTTGAGTTAGCAGAAAGCTAAGTAAGCCTCGATTTCAAACAAGGTTTCTCACCTACTTGACAAAAGCAAATCATCAGTATAGCTAGCAGCAACTAAATGCAAGTCCTCTTTCTATCACATATGAAAATTAAATTTGTATTAGTTTTTATGTTATTTGAAACTAACCCTTAAATTTTGTTAAACTGTTTCATTTTCCGCTAACCGCTAGCAGTTACTAAACTGTGATTTAAGACATTTTATGTCACTTTAAAAATTTTAAATTTTTACGAAATTTTTGGGTCATTACACCACATGATCAATGCAGAGCCATTCTGATGTGATTGAGGGATCTGTTCCCACATGATCAGATATAAGTGCAGAGATATTCTGATGTGATTGTGGGATGTGTTCCCACATGATCAGTGCAGAGCCATTCTGATGTGATTCTGGGATGTGTTTCCACATGATCAGAGTGTAGAGCCTTTCTAACCAGATGAGGTCGGATGTAAGTGCAGCTCCTTTCTGACAAGATGAGGTCAGATGTAAGTGCTGAGCCTTTCTAACAAGATGAGGTTGGATGTGAGTGCTGGGCCTTTCTGACATGGGTTTTGGATGTGTTCCTCCCATGGTCAGATGTGAGTGTTGGGCATGCCTTTTTGACATGGTTCTTGGATTTGTTCCTCCCATGGTTAGATGTAAGTGTTGGGCGGGCCTTTCTAACATGGTTCATTCCATGGTCAGATATAAGTGTTAAAGACGTTGAATACCTACCTAGAGGCTAGGCCTATAACCAGCATGAAAAAGGGCTTGCTCTGTAGAACTTCATGTGACGAGAAGAGATAGCACCATTTGATTGAGATAGCGGAAGAAGTGATGATGATCATGATCCAGTGATGATCCAGCTTTGATGATGATCCAGATCAAGTGATGATCTAGACTTGATGATGATCCAGATCAAGTGATGATCCAAACTTGATGATGATCCAATGATGCTCCAGATCAAGTGATGATCCAGGCTTGATGATGATCCAGTGATGATCCAGTGATGCTCCAGATCAAGTGATGATCCAGACTTGATGATGATCCAGATCAAGTGATGATCCAAACTTGATGATGATCCAATGATGATCCATAATTGATGATGATCTAGTGATGCTCCAAATCAAGTGTTGATCCAGACTTAATGAAGATGACTTGAATAGGAAGATGAATTGAAGATGAATATGACTTGATGATGATCCAGATAATACAAAGAAGAAGACTTGTGCTGATAAAGTGTGTTGAGAGAATAACTTCCTAGTTAAGAAGGAGTGTTGATGTATTTGTAACTTTAGAATGTATTCACTTGTATATCTTATGTATTGTACCTCAATGTTTATTCTGGGAAGTATCTGTAATGTAATTGAGTCATGTCATACCCCGGTGTTCTGATCGGGAGATTAAATAATGTAAACAAGTCATGTAAAGTCATTCAGGTTAACCCTCCATTGTAACTCGGGGCAATAGTCCCCACAATTGAGTCAAGGTTAACCCTCCTTATTGATAGGAGGGAAAAGTCCCCATAGTTGTGGGGAACTAGGGTTATTGGACTCGCCTAGAGAATTCATCCATGGTAAGTAATTGTTAAGTGAGGCCTACTTGTTGGAGTGGACATTAAGTGAATTAAAGAATATAAATAGAGAGTGAGCCTCTCTATCTATCATACACTCACTCACTCATTGGGGAGCATGAGTGAGAGAGGAGAATCTCTCTCAAGTGAGAGAGAGAGAGAACAACTATGGAGATCATCTTTTCTATCTTTGGGTTTTTACTGCTGCCATTGGTGCTCATTCTATCTCTAAGGAAGTTGTGTGGTTTTCTCCTTTATGGTTTCCTCAAGGAAAATTCTTTGTGTCTCTTGTCTCTTGTGTTTATCGTTGTGCATGTTATTCTCTCAGATAAGATCCTAAGATCATATTGCTTAAATGATAAAAATCTAACAGGTACATATAAAATTAAGGAGCATGAATGAAAATGGCTTGACTATTGTTTACAATCAGATAATGATGAAGTGATGGAAATAAAGTTGGTTCCTGAAATTCATTTTAAAATATAGGAAAAATAAATTTGACGATAATAATCAAAAGATCCACTTTAAAATATGTTATTTTTGCAACAACTAATTCAAATGCCCCATGGTCAAAGAGTACAAACCTTAGCATGTCCTATGAAATGCTGGTGATGCAAAGGCAATACAACAATATTTATAACTTCAATACCATAATATTTATAATAACATGTTCATATAGGACTATAACCTGTTTTGGTGTTCTGAATAGACAAAACAAGAAATAGGGAAACAAAACAAGAAATAGGAATGGAACAAAAAATTATGAGAAGCAAAACAAGAAATAGGAAAGCAATAATAAATGGGGCTAGAGGATTCCAGGATATGTTACCAAAAAGAGAGAATGAGCTAAAGGATTTTTGGTTGAGAATTGAACCGTGGCTTGTTGAAAATTTATAATCGTTTGCACAGGTCTTTTCATAGATAATTGTTTTTTTTTTGTTTTTTTTCACAGGCGTTGAAATGTTTTCATGGGTGAAAGTGTTGGATCTTGAATTTATTTTTTTGACAAAAGGGCTTAACAAGATCAAAGGGTAACCGTCACTTATGCAATTAATATGATGTTTTTGAATGCGGAAATTGAAAAAGTAATTTTCTCATTTATTTTTATATTATTTCCTGATTTCCAATTTCCACATTGCTATTCTCTTGATCCAACCATTAAAAGATTAATCATTAAATGATTGTCAATATAAATTGGTATTAATGAGATATGTATATAATTCCCTTATCTCCTGCAGCACGTGAAAGGTCACTTAAACAGTGATATGAAAGCTCAGAATGGGAGCAGAATCTGAGATGTTAAATATATTGGATTTGAAAGATTTGGTCTTTGGAGCGCGTGATATTGACAATGATTTAATGATTAAGAAAGATAGTTCATATATAATATATATTACGTCATCATATTAATTGCAGAAGTGATTGTCACCCTCAGTTGTTGTCATCCTTAAGTTATTTTCAAAATATGTAAACTTCACATGGGTGATTCCATGAAGGTGGGTAACACTTTTTGGCCAAATTTGGCGATGAAAACCTGATTTTTTACTCATGTGCTAGATAGAAGCCCTCGAAATGCATATATTCCATGTGAATTTCGACTTGCGGTAAAAAAACAAATTGTAGAATATTATGTTTCCTTCCCAACGATATTTTTTTTAAAATATTCCAATGTCATTTAATGTGTGAAATTTTGCATTTAATGAACTGTATGACCTTTAAATTTTGAAGAAGTTAATAAGTGGCTCGTGTCCATCCCCAATAATTCAATATTACATTAATAATTTAAAACTATATCTATATATATATATACGAGCATGATATACACAAAATGTATTGTGGTCTGCATATTTTTTTGTTAATTTATTTCACAATATACAATTATTTATTATTTTTTGAAAGTGACCACAACTGATTTCAGCATCATTTTATACACATGTGTGTCCATCCCGGATTTTTTTTCACTATTTTAAAAAATTGAAAAACCAAAAATGCCCCTTTGAAGACGACGCGTCAATGTGTGGGCTATGTATTTTTCTGAAATTTTTGGATGTGAATTTTTTACCTTGCGGATTTTTCTTTGAGCTACTTCGAAGTTGTTGTCAGGTTTTCTAAGTGTAAGTTTTAGAACTAATTAAAAAAAACATATGAATATCAAAATGCATGCATGATACCTCAATGGATAGAGGATTCGGTGATGAATCTATCGATATAAACTCCGCTCAGTTGTGCACCATGAATGGCAGCGTTTACACCCCTAGAAGACACAGAGAAACATTGATTTTCCTATAAGAGGGATGAATTTCTGTTTTTCAAGCCCTCGATCGAGGTTTTAACCAAAGCTTGATTGAGGGTTTATTAAACCCTCGATGGAGCTTGATCGAGGTTTTAACCAAATCTCGATTGAGGGTTTATTAAACCCTCAATCGAGGGTTTGTTAAACCTTCGATCGAGAAAATTATAAATAGCTCGATCGAGGTCTAGTTTTTGTTAAAAAAATATTACAAAAGTGGTCGGGAATAAAGTTAAGCATTGATGGCATTAATGTCATTTCAACTACCTTCCTAACACCATTTCCCACCTGAATTCCTAAATAAATTCTATATAAACATAATACATAAACATCTTACTAATTTTATCATTCACAATTGGCTAACCAATTTGAAACAATGCTTGTGTTCTAATGTAAATTTAGCATTGTGTATTGTGTATTGTGTTTACATTTTGATGTAGGTGTGAATTTGGATTGTTGATCTTGATCACAATGGGAAGCAAAAAGCATCAAAGTAAAATATCTAGTAGGAATCAAATCAACACCGAAGAAATAAGAGAGAAAGATAAAGAAAGAAAGAGGAAAAAAAGAACAATCTTGAGAGGAGAAAAAGTTTCAAATCAAGCTATGATGGGAGAATCAAATGCCATTGCTAACAATATTGGTATAATTTAAAAGTTATGCAATTTCATATTCATAACTATAATTTTTTTCCTAGTGATATAGATCATATAATTTCTTTCATATTTTCAAATAATTTCATATTGCATAATATATTTAATTTCATAGTGTTCTAGTTCATAATTTATATATATATGTGTGTTAAATTGTTTAGAATGTAAATATAATTTTGTAAATAATTCATAAACTTATATAAATTGAATGTGCATGTTTGAATTCATATATATGTATTCATAATTGTATGTAAATTGTAGAATTTCATATTCATATAATTTTATAAATTGCATATTCATATATTTAATTTCATAGTGAACTCTAGTTCATAATTTTTATATATACATGTACATGTGTTAAATCAAGTTTAGAATTTGTTATAATTTTGTAATTAATTCATAAAGTTATATGTACATTGTATGTGCATATATGAACATATATGTATTTATAATTGTAATTAAATTGTATAATTTAGTATTTACATATTCATATAATTTCATATAATTTTAATATAGACTCACATATATATAATTTTTATGTAAAAAATTACAAAGATTGTTCTCAATGGGAGTTGATTACACTGGTCATCATTGATTTTAATATTCAATTTTAATTTCATATTCATGTATATGAACATTTTCACTGGTGTTCAAATTACAATTTTACATTACACTATGATAATGATGATAATTACATTACAATTACAATTACATGATCACATTACAATTACAATTACATTAAATTACAGTCATTACATTTACAATTACATTACATTACAATAATTACATCATTACATTACATTTACAATTACATTACATTACAATAATTACATCATTACATTACATTACAATTTTAATATTGATTTAATTTCATATTCAAGTATATGAACATTTTCATAGTGTTCAAATTACAATTTTGCTTGTTACATTAAATAATAATGATGATCTCTAATTACATTAAACAATTACAATTTTAATTTTAAATGTGTACAATTTTAATTTCATATTCACATGTATATGAACATTTTCATAGTGTTCAAATTGCAATTTTACATTACATTACATAACATATTCAAGCAAAGAGGTAGATATAATATTAGATGTATATACGAGTATTTTTTGTACTCCAGTGCAGAAGGAGGTGAATCTAAGTAGCCTTCATCATAAGGAAGAGAAGGAGATGACACAACTCTTCCATATCAACATCCATATCATGAAGATCAAGGTTGACGCTCTATTGGATTCTACTTCACAATACAATCTCATAGAAGCACATTAATATGCATGGATGATTTAACAATGTTCTCAAAGAAATGCATAGACCATGTCAATAAGATATTGCGTAGTTAATCTAAACAAAAATCAATTTCCTTATGTAACATATTAACTCTAGTAGAAGAAAATTGAAACACTTGTCAATATGTTGATCATTAGTCCGAAAATGTAATTTTCCTCCATATTGAGTCTAATAACAATCAATTTATCCTTCCACATCTTGAATGTGCATCATAAATTTAGTAACATATTCTCCTTCTTTCATGTTCAATGTGTAGGACTAATTCCTAAGGTCATTCTTTTCAAAATTGCATGCTTTATATCAAGGAGACAAGAAGAAGAAGAAGGAAATAGAACAAAGGAGAATTCAATATGGACACCTTATTAATTATGAAATTCTGTATCTACGGTAAACATTTAAAAATAGGACAGATTAGGATATAAGAGGTCACCATTGATTAATACCTACAAGGTCAAGCAAGGAAAAACTTAGAACACTATTTTGAGTTGGTGTGGGTTTGCTTGGGGCATATTTGGCCTAATTTATACAAGTAGATGGTTTATGTATGGAATAAAAGTTGGATGGCACTAGGAATCCCTTCTATGAAGTCTTCAACAATAATATATGCCCTCATTCTGCCACATATAATGTGTTCATTGTTTTTTTTTGTAAGGAAGGCATGCTCGAAGACTTTAACTATCAAAGTATATCTTGGGTGCATTCTAAAAAATATATTAGAAAAAATGATTCTAATTGTATAGACTGATAAGACTTCAACATCCTAGTGGAAACCAAATAGACCTATGAGACTATAACATCAACCAAGTGAATCAAGGGTATTGATATAAACTTGAACATAATTGTATTCTAGTATATGATAATGATGATAATTACATTACAATTACAATTACAATCACATTACAATTACAATTACATTACAATTTTACAATTACAATTACATTACATTGCAATCTTGTACAAATGACTAGGAATGATGCTCAATAACCTAATTTACTTAATAACATTCGGATTGGGACATAAGTCTCATCCGCAACAAATGTGGGAAGTACTTGGGAATTTCCCTAAAACTCATTATGAGGAGTACCACAAGAACCCCGAAGCAGCTGGCCAATGAGAGGACCTGCCAAGCAAAAAGGGCAACGAGCCCTACCGGATTGACTAGATTCCCACCTGTGAGTAAAACCAAATAGCTGTCATTTGTGTCTAATTGGTTAGTAGTTTTACCTGCGCCGTGAAGTGAGGGGTACTGCCCCAATACTCAAGCCTGAGAGAGCCTTGGTGGCCGAGTGACTACCTTTTAACCATTAGGAAGCCAATTTAAACCAGGGTCCATATTCATCTCCAGTTACTACTACAGCCACCATTGTTTGCATTTATTTGTTAATTTGTTAACAAAAAATGGCAATATGATAAACTTAAAATAAAATGTTATTCAAGCTTCTATAATTTATTTGCCAAATTTTTAACTAATAATGGCAATATGATAAGTAAAATAAAATGTTATACTTGAGCTTGCATTTATTTGTATTTATTTTTGAGCTTGTAAATTTATTCTTGAGTTTGTATCTGTTTATTGCTAGATCCTGGCTAGCCATCACAAGATCATGCACCCTCTGATTTCTCAAGAGTAATTGGGAGCTTCAATGATGTTGGAATGGCTGCTAATTGTTTAAGAGGGTTGGATGATGCCAATCAAGAATAGTTTGGGAACCCAACCCTTGATCGCACAATCAGAGAGCATGTTAGTAACATAATCAAGTTGTACTTTGAAAAACAATCATTGATTACACAAGCTCAAATCCTACATGGATTGATTAAAAACAAAATTTGAAACGTGCCACAAAGTTGTTGCGTTTTAAGGATGTTAAAAATAAAAATGCATGTGAGAATATAACAAATGCACTATATGCATTTGGAAAGTCAATAAAAACTGATATCAGTGCTGCTCGTAGGGAAATTACAACTGCTATTGTGGCATGAAGCACCTCAAGAAATCGAATGGTCGCAACAATGTCAAAGCTGCTCCATGTTTCAAGAAAAACACTACACAAATACACTAAATTCAAGGTAAAGATAGATGAAAACGATGAAGTTGCTTGTTGGGATCTTATATGTAGAGAAGCATATAAAGACAAGATGGAAGAAGGCATCATAGAGAAGGTGATAGAGTATTGGTACAACCATTCTCGTGCTATACCAGATCGAAAACATGTCCTGCGACAATGTTCTGGCAGAGGCATTTATAAGGAGCATTGCAAGCATGTTATGGAGATGACATGAGTTGCTTTGTTCGAGGAATTCAAAGAATCAAATCCTGGTGTCCAGATATCATTTACCATGTTCAGTAAGTTGAAACCATGATATACTAGGCTGAATACGATTCGAGACACTTGTTGTTGTCAATACCATGTTGAATTCTAGTTACACTATGACACATTTGTGGTTTTTTGCAAAAAACATTAGGATGGTGAACTAGCTCCTCACACAATGCGGGATTTTATTTCTATGATACTATGCAATAGGAATCCTGAAAATGTGTTTTTCAATAAAAGGTGTGTAGGTGGGGGAAGATTCCATGAATGCGATGATTTGGAATTGTTCCATAGGAAGTTTCCTATCGATCCAACACACCTTGGATTGTCAGATATCACAATTAAGTGGAAGAGATATGAGTATGTCTCCATGAATCCATCATCTTCTTCGCATGTTCCATATAAGAGGATCAACTTGCTCGAGGATGATATTCCTATTTCAGACTTCATGGACAAGTTTCAAAGTCAAATTTACAAATACATTAAACACTCCCACAGGTCTAGGTGGCAAGATTTAGAATTTAAGCATTCTTGTGAGGTTTTTGAGCCAGGCACAATCCTATCGATGGTATACTTTGCCGAGAATTACACATTTTCTCCTTAGAGAGAGATACAAAGTGAGTATTATCACTCCGATCAGGTGTCCATCTTCGTACATGTATTAGATAGACATGCTCAGGTGAGCATTGATGGTAGGGATAACACTCCTCAGTCATGCACAAGGAATATCATTTTTATGTCAGTGATGATCGTGAGCATGGCATGTTTTTTGTTCAACACTGCTTTGGGTTGATTTATGATTCATTAAAAAATAATGGGGTGTCATTTACAAAACACTGGATTTGGTCATATGGGTGTGCAGGGTAGTTCAAATCGACATGCTCGTTTTATTGGTTGAGTCTCCTTCATAAAGAGATGAGAATTCGACACACCTGGATCTTTTTTGAAATAGGGCACAGAAAGGGTGAACATGATGGCGCATGTGCATGTGTGAAACAAGAACTTTAGAGGTACCAAATGAGTCATAGTGCATCTCGAATCCAGTGCTCAGTAGAAGTAGTTGATTGGTGCACACAAAATTTGGGTCACCAAGGTCATGAACAAGCAAGGTCGATGCGTAGGTAGGAAAAACCAACAACTTAATTGGAATTTAATAAATGGGTTTGTAGTATATATATGTGTGTGTGCGCATGTGTGATGTTTGTTATTCGATGCAGGTTTTTTTGGGATGTTTCCCTTGGCGATGTGAATAGATCCATGCCATGGTATTGTGAGACCATACCTGGTACGAGAGAACTGCATTCAGTTCGTAGTAAAGACATGGGTGACATATTTTCCATTGAAACGATGAATTATGCATGCTTCTGTGAGTTCTGCATTGATGCCAATGGACTGGGGTTTGATCATTGCATGAACGATGCATATGTCAAACAATGGAAATATGTCCCTCTTAATCCAAAGGGGCCACATCTGATTTCGATGTGGCAAGAGATGCACACTGACGAGGCATTGGTTTCACTAGATCATGATCAGGTTTTTGATTTGGTTAAGCAAGGTACATGATACTTTATTGAATGAAGTTAAGTCTCTATTCCTGTACACATGCATATATATATAATTGGGGGGGCCCTTAAGGGTTAAGGGATATGTGGAAGGAACAGTTCGGGCGAAAATTATGCAAAGGTTGGGAAGCAGCAGTTAAAGCAAAAGCTTGGATATCTATGTGATTTTATGTTTTTATGTTTTGAAAGGGTTTTATGACCTAAGGTATTGATACAAGTTATTGCGATAATGTTGGATGAAGAATATTATGATACAAACACTCCAGAAGGACATAAATTCATTTTCGTACAAATGGCATCACCAAAGAAGGTAGGGTTGGATGCTCCCATGCAGGAGAATACAAGACCCACACTCTCAAACAAGAAAGATGACGAAGACATGAAAGCCATTAAGACAGGAAAGAAGAAAAAATCAAGAACTAAAGCTAAAAAGCAGGCCACAGCATTAGTAGAGGGAAAAGACATAGCGCTTGCAGAGGTACCTGATTATTTGTCCTTTTCCCTGGTCGGATGGTTTTGCGGGAAAACAGTTCATGAAGCGTCTCTCCGAAAGTGGATGGAAGAAAATTGGAACATGCATTTGCGGTATCTCCCGATGTTTCATATATTGTCTAGAGGCTGGATACTATTTCAAGTCAAGATAGAGGCAGAACATCAGACTCTGTTAGAAAAAAATTAGCACTGGGGACATTTATGACTTATTCTCAGGAAATGGAGCGTGGATTTTGACGCCAATAGAGAGCCGTAGAACGTCCAGAGAATTTGGGCCATCCTACCAGGCCTACCAATGATGTTCTGGAAAAAGGAGATTATGGAGGCCATAGGAAGCAAAATTGCCAAATTTATAGCTCTAGAAGAAGGTTGGGAACAAAAGGTTGACAGAAGAAGTGTGAGGATACTGATAGAAGTTAACCTTTGAGATGGATTGTATGAAGAAATTTACTTGGAACTTCACGGCAATAAGTGGCGGTAAAGGCTCGATTACTGGAAGATACCCTTTAGATGCTTCTCATGCAGACAGGTTGGGCACTTAGCCAAGGAATACAAAAACTCAGAGCAGAGGGCCATTCAGCACAAGAACAAGGATAAGGGCATATCCTGAGACAGGAAAAGCAACGATTCCTAGCCAAGCGACAGGACACAAGAACCTATAATGACAGAAGGAAGACTGCAAGCAAAGCCTGGTAAGATGGCTCTAAGCCCTGAAAAAAATTCTTTTTCTAAAACTAGGGGAGGAAGGAAGCACCCCACTGAGGGGACTATGCTGTGGAGAATTGAAACACCAATGGATTCAAAAACCTTAGATAGAGAGTTAGAGCTCCCAGGAAGAATAACTCACGCAGGGAATACTACACCTATTGTGAATCCAACCTTAGAAATTCGTGAACAATCTCCCCCGGAGACAAGTTTCACGCAATTTGAGAAAGAGGTAGTGACTCCAATCAAGGAACTCACGTTGAGACTATTGTTAGATACAACAAATGCCATGCATGCAGAATGTAAGGAGATAACTCTAGACAGCAAGGACACTAGAAAAAAGGTGGTGTCCCCTAAAGAGCCACCATCGTGGATCAAACAAAAAATCTATAACACCTAGTCCAAGGCGGCAGCTAACAAAGACCAAGTGTCGTTTGGAGGATTAGCATCAGACATGGTGGCCAAGGTAACATTAGGAAGGAGGTCTCATATCGCAAAATCAAAATCTCAAGCTAATGTGGACATAAGGAATGGTAAACAGAATACGATTGGTGGGTCCCTTAGAGCAGGACAAGCCCAGGCCAAGGGCCCATGATGCTAGTTCTCTCCTTCAATGCAAGGGGGTTGGGGAGCTCCCCCAAGATAAAAGCTCTCAAAAGAATGATCAATAGAATAAATCTTATGATCATTTTCATTCAAGAAATAATGATGGAGGGAGAAAAATACAAGGAAGCACTGGAGCCCTGGTTGAAGGGTTGGAGTTTTGGCTTCATCAGTTCTAAAGGCCACTCAGGAGGACAAATAACTACCTAGAACCAGGAGTATGAGAAAATGCAGGAGGAGAAACATAGCTCAGTACTGAAAAATAGGCCTCAAAGAAAAGGCCTTGGGGAAATCCTTTGCATTGTATAATGTCTATGGGCCTTATCTTGAACGAAAGGGTTTCTGGGAAGACATTTTTAGCTCTGGGTTGATAGAGGTAAGAAACGTGATCCTAGGTGGGGACCTGAATCTAACCCTTTCCGAAAAGTAAAAATGGGGGAAGCTAGCACTTCGGGATAACTTGAGCCCATTATTCACTGCATTATTTGAATCCAAGGATCTAGTTGATGTCCAACCGTCGAAGCTAACACTAACTTAGAGAAATAACAGAAGAGGAGACCAGGCCATCTCTAAAAGGTTAGACCGATTTCTGCTATTTGAAAATTTACTTTCAGGGTCTTTAATAATTAGAACTATGGTAGAATTAGGAGGTATATTAGACCACCTCCTAGTCTTGCTTCAAATACAAGAACCAGAAGACAAACCAACGGCACCCTTTAAGTTCAACCCAGAGTGGTTATTGGAAGAAGATTACCGAAAGTTAATAGAAGAAACATGGGAGCCTCTGGAGACAAACCCTAATATATCCTTTATGAATAAAATGTTGGACAATCTGCAGAGGGTCAAAAAGGTTTCAAAACCATGGGCTAAGGAATACAATGCAAATCAACAGAAAGAACTTCAAATCGACATAAAGAACTTAAAGAGGTTAAAAATGCCTTGAAAAGGATCTATGAGATGAATAACTCGGGAGTGTTCATAGAAGATGAACTAAAGGAGGTAAGGGAGAAGGAGACAAAAAGAGATGAACTACTG
>LPNX010728653.1:124472-142422 GCA_001517045.1 Pseudotsuga menziesii
TGATGAGCGGCTATCCACTCATCCGTAAACATCACGGTGGCTTCAACGCCCTCATCTACAGATGCCTATGTCTACGTTTGTTTCCAAATGACATGAAAATAGTTACATTAATGAATTACAATTTGAACTTGAGAATTACAATTTCAACATGTAAATTATAATATGAACATAAAAATGTAAACAATTGGAACATAAATAACTAGTACCTCGTTGATTGCCATGCCATAAGTAGGACTCACGGGGCTATGTAGAATCCTGTGCAACACCCTTGCCTCTATCCTATACAATATGAGCAAGATAAATGACAAAAGTTAGATTATACCAAAATAACATGTGTTCAACAATTGACTCATTTAGAAATTCCAATCGAGGATGACAATTAACACATACCTCATAGACGTGTGTAGGCGGAACTGTAGCGGGACCTCGAATAGATGCATCACTGCCAAAAAGGACCTCCATGAAACTAGGCTCCTGCATGGAGTTCTAACACAAAGCAAAGTATTAGTTAAAAAAAATGATTCATTTGAGAATACGTTGCAATCATGACAATCAAATGACAACTTGATCAAATGATGATAATAAATACATACTTGTCCCATCGGTCGAGGCCTACATCTATGATGCAATCCAAAATATGCATTGTGAGCCATGATAGCATAATGCAACAGTGTGTCGCGATCAAAAACATTGAGAAAATCATCGGTCATCCACTGTATCTCAGGCTCTATAGGTGCAGTGGGTGCTCTATGTCTCTCTACCTGCACAGCCATCATGGTACCATGCATCGTCATGCGTGTCACCTCTGCCAATGCACTTCGCTCCTCATAAGCTAGTTGAGGTGACCTAGATACATCATCTGTCCTATGCATGGTCCTGGCAGGGTGACCTACCAAAGGCTCTGGATCTAGCTAAGCTCTAGGGTCTCTTCTAGCCCTAGTATGCACATGACTGTGTCCTCCACCAGCACCATAGAAGCTCGATGGTGTGCTGGTGTAATCTGGGTGCATGTCTAGGACAAACACTGCATATATATGTTTTGCAAAGTATAGTGGGACCTGGTCATGGTGGAGAAACATGACCCACGCTCCAATTAACCTGTCGTATACATAAGGTGCTGTAGCCTCTAGCTTAAAATACTTGAGTCTAAGCTTTTGACCAATAGCACGATCAGGAGTGATATCAAATAATGTTCCCTTCACATCATGGTCAACTGTGGCATTTTTCAACACAGCCCAGTTATCAAGACCCCTCATTGCTGCCCTTCTTCTCTGACATGCACTGACCCAAAGAAAACTCAATGGTCTGATGGACCTGTAGACCTTTAGTAGATTGTCTACTGCCTCTAACATCATCCACATCGAACATGATGCAAGAGAGTCCTTTGAAATCTCTTGGACATTAACCCGCAAATTGTCACGTTGATTGGTAATGTCTTGCAGAATGATACGTGTGATCTCATCCTCCCATGGTGCTTCCTCAGAAGGATCAGGGCCCTCCTGTGCAGCACCTGAAAATTAGATGGAAACATAAGTTTGTCAGTCAAAATTTACATACATCAACTGCAGGTGAAATTGAAATCAATATAAATTAAAGGTACTAATAACTGAACGAAAAATATATATGAATTTAATGTACCTGTCTCGTGGGGAACCTCCCCATCGAAACCAGCAGTGTCATCCTCGTCACTTGCATGCACAGAGCGACTACTAGTGTGGCTACCACTCATCTCCCTAGCAGGAGCACGTGTCAGCACAGAACGCCTAGGAGAAGTTGTAAAAATAGAGACATAAGTTGATTCAATATACACATGTGAAACAATTTAATTTGTTGTTTAACTAACAAAACAGAGTACATCATGCACAATTGTATACTTACGAGTCCTCTGTCGACCTCCAGGGTGAGGAATGGCCGCAGATCCGCCAACGTTGTGCCTTCAGCGAATCGAAGAACCCCACTGTAGATATGTATCTGCATGAAATAAGGCATAATAAATGCAGTCAACATACAATATAAGATAAATGATAAATATGTCAATATAGTAAAGATGTAGATTTCAGATGAAATTAATATATAATCACATGGTTCGCATTAATAATTGGAGAAGGATCATGAGTGTGAGCATAATCAATAAGGAAATGACACATGCAAATGTCGTTTTCACATATAGTTGAGCTTGATCATTCATGTCATGTGTGTGAATGCAAAAGTGTTCTTCAGACTCATGGTTTTCACTTAAAGTTCGAAGCTCTACCATTTCAGATCTCAATCCAGTAGTTAAGTCTCTAACATTCCATTTCAATTTTATTTAAACTTTACCTATACACATAATTTATGTCGATATCATTTTTTTCCACTAGGTACAAGTCAACCATTTCATCAAGGATATTCATAAAATATACAATAATGTGAACTCAACTTGTCTACCTATCTTGAGAATATATCATCGTAGCCCTGTCCCTGCCCTATGGTTTTATGCTAACTTTAGCAAAAACTGAAACAAACATAGATATGCATTATGTCTTGATATAATTTATTATTGATAGTATACTATTATCGTATTATGTAGAATAATAGATGTTCCCACACTCAGATCTATTAGCTAATGAATGCATGGAACTTGGCTACCCTATTGCTATTATTGCCATCAATATTTATCCATTACAAATTGAACCTCCCATATGGGGATTAATGGGATAAAGAGAGACCTAGTATTTTAGTATATGCCCTATGCTTTTTTTTTTATTGTGCTTGCTCATTTATTTAATGCAATGAATGAAATACATAGATTTCACATAAAATCGTAATGGCAAGGAGGACATCTAGATGCAAGTCTCCATGGATTGATGAATGGGCATGACTATTCTCATAAGATAAGGCAATAAGGAGGGCAATACTAACTTATCCTGACTAATCTATCCTGGATGGAAAATGTCAACGTCTTAATGTATAAATTTATATATTTTATTAGTAATATATTTTACTATTATTTTAAAATATTCTAAATTTATAATTTATAATTTTCAAAATGTTGAATATAAATCTATATATTTTTTCTAAAAAATATATCAAAAGTATAATTTTATCTTAAATTATGGATTTCTATTAATTTTTTAATTTAATATTCTTTACAAAAAAAAATCATGAATTTCTATTAATTTTTTAATTTAATATTCTTTAAAAAAAAATTAAATCTTGAATTTCTATTAATTTTTTAATTTGATTTTTTTTTTCAAATTTACAAACTTAAATTTATTAATTTTTTTTCCTTAAAAAAATAAAATATCAACAAAAACAAATATTTTTTTTCCTTAAAAAATATAAAATATCAATATTTTGATAATACGTTTGAGCTTCAAACAAACAAAAATACATACTTCTACATTTTACATACGTTTGAGCTTGATTTTAATTTTAATTATTTATTTTAATTAAATAGTTTATATATATATATATATATATATATATATATATATATATATATATATTTTTTAAATATCTAAATTTGAATATATATTAAAATATTTAAAATAAATATATGGGTTAAATAAATGTCTCCGCAGGTTTAAAGTTCATGATTGTCTCGCGTCTAGGGTTTGTATTTTTTTTCAATCCTCCCTGTATACTCAGAGGATTGAAAAATATTGGGCTACATTTCTACTTGCCCGACACACATTTCAAAATTAAACCGACAGCATAAATGATGCCGGATAGAAATATTTATATAAACTATAAATTTAAATTTTAAACTTAACAAATTTGAATTTTTTCAATCCTCTGTGTATTCTCAGAGGATTAAAAAAAATTGGGCGGCATTTCAGCTTGTCGAGCACACATTTAAAAATTAAACTGGCAACATAAACGCTACCGGTTCACAAAATATGCATAAAACAAAAATATTAAATTTAAAATAAATAACAAATTTCAATTATGATTTTATAAAAATCCGACAACATTTCTGCTTGCCGTCACACATTTCAACATATTAGACAAAAAATAAACCTATAATCATCAATAAAAAAATTTTAAAATTTCAAACTAACATTTAAAAAACAAACAGATAACGTTTCATTTAAATTTCAAATTAGAAGTTTTGGGTGTTACCTCTGGGATCCGACATCGTAGTGGAAGGCGAAGGTGGACGTCCCTTGCGCAAAATCTTGCTCGAAGTTACAACAACTCGGTCGAGGTCACGGCAGCTTGGTCGAGGGTTCTAGCTCAATCGAGGGTGTGCAGTCCAGCAAATGGTGAATGGCCGCGGCTTCCCGTGGCCTTTTTATAATTTTTTTTACTAGGGACCTCAATCGAGCTTTTGTCAAACCCTCGATCGAGCTTTTATTTAACCCTCGATCGAGCTAGAAATAACTCGATCGAGGGCTTATTAATCCCTCGATCGAGATATTAATAACTCGATCGAGGGTGCGGATTTTGCTTTTTTCCGAAATCACTTTGACAAAAATTTTGACCCACCTCCATGGATGCACCCAAATTTGTTACCATATCGATGGTTTCATATGATGGTATAAAAATATCCTCGTCGCTTAATATTTATCATTATTATATATGAACTATATTTGTTAATCATTAAATGATTGTCAATATCATGCGCTTGAAAGACTAAATCTTTCAAATCCAATAATTTCACATCTTAGATTCTGCTCCCATTGCAACCTTTCATATCACCGTTTAAGTGACCTTTTGCGTGCTCCACAAGATAAGGGAATTATATACATATCACATTAATACCATGTTATAGATATATGCTACATCATGAAAATGCCGAACTCATGATGACATCTGTAAGATTTAGTGAATAAATAGAGGCTTCTCTTGAGGAAAATATCATTTGGAAGAATCAATTGAAACCCAAGAAGGGTGTTTCACCATCTCATAAGGAACATTTTTAATTAGGAAAAAAATTAATACATAACATTTCAGTACATGTTTTTGTCCAATATTTCAGTACATTCAAGTGACCTTTCGATTTGTCCAAGAGATAAGGGAGTCATATACAAATGATATTAATCAACAAAATTCATTATAGATATATACTATATGATGAAAATCCATATCTCATAATTAGATTCTGTAAGATTTAGTCAATAAATATCATGATAGGACATTTATGAAATTGGAAATCTATGGAAAAATCGAAAGGTATTAGCATTGCAGTTTGAATCATTGTATAGAGGTGCACAGGGTTATTATTGTGCACGTTCAAGATGCCATCGTATATGTGCGTTCTTATAGCCGATTGCAAAATCAATTATTTTGTGCTTGGATATCGCCGAAAATTGATTCAACCAAAGAATTCCTGAAGAAGTTGGACAGCTTCGGTTTCTAAGTGTTTAAAACGCGTCCAATAATAAACTATCTGGAAGTATTCCGAAGGAGCTAACAAGGATGCATTTCATGAGCATACTCTTACTCAACCCAATTACATTTCCTAAGCCACTACATTCGACCTTGTCTTCTTATTTGTCCTGTTTTTTCCAACTTCGGAACTTCGGAATCAGAAATAACCTTTTCTTGGATTTTCCCTTGTGGTTGGATTTTCCCTACTTTCCAACATCGGAACTTCGGAATCGGAAATGTTAACTTTTTTAATGTATTTTCACTACTTTTCCGACGTCGAAGTTCAGAATTGGAAATCTTAACTTTTTCTTGACTTTTCCCTTGTGCTTCGGCTCCTGGCCTTCACGATTCTGAACTTAAGAATAGAAAATCTTTTAGTTTATGTAATTTGGAATATGTAGGGATTTGTGTGAAGCCACCTATGTATTATTTTAGTTTATCTTTTAGTTTTTTCGATTGCTTGTCTTTGTTTTTTAAGATATCAGTTTTTCAACACTACAACTTCTAGGTGATTGAATACTTAACATAAACTTATTCATTTATTCATCATGCTTCAATTGTTTTAGTTTATCTTGGAAAAAAAAGGTTTAAGATGAATGAAAATGCAATTTCCCTCATTGATGTTAGACACAAGTGTTTTATACACAATGACAATGTTGAAGAAGCTTAAAAAGAACAAAATGTGTCAATAGCATTATTTTCATAATACAAATAAGGTAGTAAACACCAAATCGTGAAAGGTACAAAGTGATGTGTTCAATATTCATCTGCGCTACAATCTTGACCCATTTCCATACTTTTTTCTAGCTAAATTTCCATACAGTTTGCTAGCTAAGGTGCAACCTTTTCCATATGTTTTTGCACTTCCTTTGTTCTATAGCCCCTTCGTTGGCTACAGGACTCAGAACTTATTTTCCCATCTCTTCCCATTCCGGCCTTTGGTATCACCATGTTGCCATTTTTTTCTTCCGCAGCCATGAGAGGGGAGTAATGACGCTCAGGAGTGCAATTTTTGTGCACATAAAAAACCATAAATCAGGTCCAAATGATATTTGCACCTCAAGAGGGGGGTCTATTTATTCACTAAATCTTGCATATGTTATCATGAGTTCGAGATTTTCATGATGTAGTATATATCCTTAACTTGGTACTAATGTGATCTGTATATAATTCCCTTATCTCTTGCAGCCTGCGAAAGGTCACTTAAACGGTGATATGAAAGACCGAAATGGGAGCAGAATACAAGATGTGAAATTATTGGATTTGAAAGATTTGGTATTTGAAGCGCGTGATATTGACAATGACTCAATGTTTAAGCGACAAAGATATATTAATACCATCATAACAAGGCATCGATAAAGTGACAAATGTGAAGTTTACACACTATAAGATAAATTAATGCTGACAACAAGTAAGGGTAACAGTCACCTCTACGATTAATATGATGATGTGATAATATTTCAGTATGTTCAAGTGACCTTTTGAGTTTTCCAATAGACCAGGGAACTAAATACAAATGATATTAATCAATAAAATTCATTACAAATATATACTACATCATGAAAATCCCAACCTCATAATAACATTTTGTAAGATTTAGTCAATAAATATCATGATAGGACATTTATGAATTCGGGAATATATGGGACAATGGAAAAGTATTAACATAGCAGTTTAAATCATCAGATAAGTCCCAATGTTCCAATTTCATATTTGCACATTTTTTATTTTCGACATCGGACACTAAGAAAAAGTCCAAGAAGGTAATTAATGTATTGTAGATTGGTGTATATTAAAAGCAGCAGCATTAGTTGAGTAAGAAGAAAAAGTGCACAGGTACTTTGTTCAGATGCAGAAAATACCATCATTTGAAATAAGGAACACCAATATTTGAATTTACGATTTGCACATTTTCGATTTCCAACTTGGGACTCTGAAAATCCTATGTCATATGTTTTTATTAAGAAAAACCATATGGTCCAATTTTAGATTCCACAAATCCGATTTGTGACATTTTCGATCTCGCAATTTTTCTATTTTCAAATAAAGAAATGTTGAAGATAGTATTTCCGACTTTCGACATTGGCATATGTAAAACCGTTGTCGTATTCTTTTTGCATTTCGTATTTTCAATTTTAAATTCCGCAAGATCCACATTTCATATTTCCGACATTTAGCATTTGTTCAAATCAATAAGTATGTATCGATTTTCGACATCAAACGCTAAGCACAAGTCCAAGTCCAAAAATCCTATGTCGTATGTTTTCATTAAGAAACACTATATGGTCCTATTTTAAATGCGGCAAGATCTGATTTGCGACATTTTCGATCTCACAATTTTTCTATTTTCAAATAAAGAAATGTCAAAGATAGTATTTCTGACTTTCGACGTTGGCGTATGCAAAACCGTTACCGTATTCTTTTTGCATTTTGGCTTTTGGAGTTTCAATTTCCCATTTTAAATTCCACAAGATCCTCGTTTACGATTTTGGACATTTAGCAAAGTCCCAATATTCCAATTTTGGATTTGCGCATTTTCGATTTCCGACATCGGACGCTAAGTACAAGTCCAAGAAGATAATTAATGTATTTATATTGGTTTATATTAAAAGCAGCACCATTAGTTGAGCAAGAAGAAGTGCACAAGTACTTTGTTCAGACGCAGAAAATACTATCATTTGAAATAAGGAACACCAATATTCAAATTTACGATTTGCACATTTTCGATTTCCAACCTGGGACTTCGAAAATCCCATGTCGTGTGTTTTCATTAAGAAACACCATATGGTCCAATTTTAGATCCCGCAAGATCCGATTTGCGACATTTTCGATCTCGCAATTTTTCTATTTTAAAATAAAGAAATGTCAAAAATAGTATTTATGACTTTCAACGTTGGCGTATGCAAAACCGTTACCGTATTCTTTTCGCATTTTGTATTTTCGAGTTTCGGTTTCCGATTTTAAATTTCGCAAGATCCTCGTTTCGGATTTTCGACATTAAGCATTTGTTCAAATAAATAAGTGCGCATGTACCAATTTCCGACATCGGACGCTAAGCACAAGTCTAAGTCCAAAAATCCTATGTCGTATGTTTTCATTAAGAAACACCATATGCTTCTCTACCTGTGATAAAAGAATTCTCCAACGCTGTGAAAACCCTGTGTAAACTGCGTGAAAAAAATAGTCATGAAAAAAACAACGAGGTAGGCCGAAAACAAGGAGTTTAATATAATCATGGACTTGGCGGAGGAAGAGCTTACACGGAAATAATACGAACAGACAGAATAAACCCTGACACAAAAAACCAACCGATCAACTCCATGCCGCCTTCTTCCGTCCCTGTCGAATCACGGGATACAATAACTAGAAAGTTTAACAATTAAACTCACCAATAACCAAGCGACACATGTCGGGATGTTAATGGCCACGGAGACGAGGAATATTTTAGGACAACTTCTTTCATTAAGAAAACGCCTTGAGAAAAGGCCTACGACATAATTATTACTTTCAACAAGTGCAATAAAAATAATTTTAATTAGTATTACAACATTTATTTTTGAAATGTAAGAAAACTTTTTTTTTTCAATATCATGTTTTTTTCAAATAATCATTATTACTATTATTAAAATTTGATATTTTTCTAATAATTATTATTACTATTATTAAAATTTGATAAAAATATAATATTATGATTTTACAATACAAATAATCCACAAATAAATATAAAAGTTGATAAAAAAAAATATAATATAACGATTTTACAATGATAATATAGCAAATATATATACCTTAAGAGTAGCGTTCCATTCAAATGACGTTGGCCGCCGAAAATATTTAATTTGCATACAATATCATTGTAAACATTTATATAATCGACTTTCTACTGGATTTTCTTTAACATGACAGGAGACTAGAGTATCTAACAAAATACTTCAAACACAAGAATTTTGATCCTGAACATTTCTATCCCTCGAGCTGCAGTCATGAACAATGTTATTCATTTTATTGAACAGAATTATTCTACATAGCTGCACTCCCAAACAATATCATTCAATTCATTTTATTGAACAATATTATTCCCTAAAGTTGTCGTCATGAACAATATCGTATAAACCTGACGTAACATTAATGCAGAAAAATTACAATATTCTTTCTGAATTGGAGAATTGAACATGGCTATAATGCAAAAGTTTCCAGCATTACACTTTTATTCAAACACACAGATAGCTAAAAATGACCAAAAATGGCAGTGTTAATGGATATCACAACGCACAGTAAAAACAAATGTAGAATTGAACATGGATATAATGCAAACGTTTCCAGCATTACCCTTTTCGTCATACACACAGATAGCTAAAAATGACCAAAAAATTCCGTTCCACTGATTCATACAAGTGTTAATGGATATTAATGAAATTCCAGAAATTCGAAGCAGAGAATATTAATTTAATTCCCAAAAATTGCATTGCGGATCAGCTCATTTGAACCTGAATAACGTAGCATATCATGGGTTTGCACGGCCAACCGTTACCACATCACCAGTGGCAGATTCATTGTTAGAAATGTCTTTGTTGTCTTCTTCTTCCTGTGTGCTTACTCCCTCGTCCTGTTTCCATGGCAAACTTCCTGCCTTCGCATACTGAAGACAGTATTCTAAAAAACGCAGCAACAAATAAATGAATGATAAAGATAGGAATATAATTATAATCTAAAGCACACATTTTTCACCCAAAAGTCTGTCAATCTTGTATTACTTGAAGCAATAGAGGGTTTAAATTTTACTGCACTACTACAATCAATATAAACTATGTACATCATATGCTTGTAAAGCATTCAGTTTAAGGAAATGGCAAACTATCAGTCTGCATACAAAGCAAACATTGAACAAATATCTAAAGAAAACTTGAGAAACTTTGGATAAGCTAGACAAGTACAGATAAAAAGTATAAAAATTCAATATCATAAAATTGGTTGGAACATTATTTCTAATAAAAATTAAGACAAGTATTGATGAATTCACCTTTCACCTTCTGGTCGTAAGCATCCCTACTCTGTCGCATTAAGGCCCCAGCCTCCCGATTAAAAGGATACGTTGGATTAGGATTTAATAGAAGTTGAGGAAGAAGTATTTCAAATACAGTCACCAGATCTGCAATAGTTATACAAGAAGTGAGCAATACATTGACGAAAAGATTGAGGATAGTTAATCGTTGTAAACCCACATGAAAAACCAAGACATGCATCTTTAGTAATCGCAAAAGTTGTCATGGCTGATCTGATTATTTTTTCCTTACCACGCGCTGGAGACCATTGACCCTGTAGAACGTCAAATTCCTTACCACGCGGTGGAGACCATTTACCCTGGAGAACGTCAAAACAAACGGAGCCACTTCTGAAGTGCCAAGAAAATGAAGCCCAATCAGAAAAATAACAAACTAATATGTATATAATAATGCATCAAACAAAAGAATTAGGGTGACTCGTCACCACCAGTTTTTAGTCTAACAAAAATATTCAGTTTTCTTTGGAAACAAAATTTTATGTTTGCTAAGAGATTATAATTTATTACTTTGGTGAATAGAGTACAGATAGCCCTTTCATATATCTCAGATAGCAGCACAAAACTAGCCTATACAAGTTTAACATTTTCTCTTATGCAGTTAAGTTTATATAAGTTTATATAGTTAGTGTCCCACCAGATTCTTAGAAACTACATATTAAAATTTAGACTACATGCACTACAAACCAGAGTTCAACCAGAGTTCCATGAAGATGCATACCCTGCATGCCGAGGACAGAGGAATGGGTTGGGGATATCCTCTCCATTTGGCTATTGGGAATGCCCCTTCTGGTCTGTTTGGGATAAATGAGCATCTCTTGAAGTTTTTCTAATAGTTAAAAAGGGAAATCCAAATTGTAGAAACAAAGAATGGGAATGCAACAAGAAGTTATATTGGTGGAAACTCATCCCCATTCAAAATCCGAATATATTGGTGGAAACTCATCCCCATTCAAAATCCGAATAGAACTTTCAAAAGGTCCATTCAACCTACAATAACTATTCTTCAATGTGTGACCCAAAAATAATCCAAAACAATTGAAACATTTTGCTATTTTGGAATGGGTACTTACATCCAATCAATATTGACATGGTAGATCTTATTCCAAAACAAAATTGATGGTGGTTTGAATGGATAATCAGCTGGTAATTCCACAACAACCTTCCACTCTCCACCCTGGTAAAGACCTGTACAAAAATTAAACAACGAATTCTGTTTAGCATCCATAAATCTATTCATTAAAAAATTAAACTGTAATTAAAGTTGTAGCAAAAGAACCAAGCTGACAAGACCAATTCATACATGCACAATAAATTAATAATGCAACAGATTAAAACCCCTCGCCAAATATGATATTGTTGGTCGAATACTGCACAACATTGCATTACTAAAAAAATCCCTCAAATTTGCAAAACAGCTTCTCTTAAGGCAATCTTGAAATAATCATTTCTTTTTATGAGACATGTAAAGAGGAGCTCACAAACTTGCTTGTCTTTTCCACCTGGGAAACATTAGTCCTATATTTGTTTTCTTGAAATTTCTATGTTTTTTCACCAAAATAATTAAGGAGAATAAAAAAAAGTTTCTATGTTTTTCACCAAAATAATTATCGAGAATAAGAAAGTTCATTCTAGCTCCAATGTATCAATCCTATTTTACTGAACAGAGATCTTATTAACTTTTCTAAACAAAAAATATATAATTAGTTATCAGGCTTTACCCTAATTAACATTAACTTTTCTAAACAAAAAATATATAATTAGTTATCAAGCTTTACCCTAATTAACATTAGGAGAGGAAGCTACAAGATTGTCACAAACAACATCATTGTACAAGATTAACGACACACTTATTTCCTTGATCAAGTCTAATCCATGCTCTAAGGATACATATAAACTTGAGGAGCATGAATGAAAATGACTGCTATGGTTTACAATCGGATAATAAAGTAATGGAAATAAAGCAGAGGAAACATTTGGTGCTTGATATTCATTCTATAGGAAAAATGAATAAAAATTCTTTGACGATAATAATCAGAAGATCCACTTTAAAATATGTTATTTTTGCAATAACTAATTTAAATGCCCCATTGGCAAAGAGTACAAACCTCAGCATGTCCTATGAATTTCAAATAATGTTGGTGATAGCAAACATAATACAATAATATTTTTAACTTCAATGCCATAATATTTATAATAACATGTTCATATAGGACTATAACCTGTTTTTGGTGTTCTGAATAGACAAAATCAGAATAGGGAAACAAAACAAGAAATAAGAATGGAACAAAATTTCTAGGAAACAGAATCAGAAATAGGAAAGGAACAAGAAATGGGGTTAGAGGATTCAAGGCTATGTGACCAGAAAGACAGAAAATGGGTTAAAGGCTTTCGGGCTGAGATACCAGACACGTACGTCCAAAAGGGCATGCGTGTCCTGTGTCCGAGTGTCTTATATGGACATACTGATAGAGCGTGGTGTTTCTGTTTAGGACAGCATGTCTCCAAACTGTCATCAACGTGTTCCCATTCCAGGATACATTTTCTACTGAAAAAACGTCTAAAAATGTTTTAAATTGAAATTTCCACTTTCTTTTTATCATTTATAAGTGTGGAAACGATTCTAAAATATGCATGTGAAAACAGTTTGGAAGATGTAAATGTGTAATTACTAATGTTAAATATACATTGATTTTGATTTCTATTAAATTTTTAAAAAACTTGAATCTATATATCTATATTCCTGTAAAAAGTGTATGTCCTCGTGTCACGTGACTTAGCTTTCTGGTATAACCCATTTTTTTCGTTGAAAATAGTTGAAAAAGATTTTAACCAGAAAACGGCCTGAAGTGAAGTTTATGGTAATAGAGACTTCACCACGCTTCTATAATTAATTATGCATATAAATAGATCAGTATCAAACATTATAATGTCAAGATGGGAATGGGAGTGTGAACAGAAAATACACTAGAAACAGCTATCCGGAATGGGTGTGTGAACAGGAAATAAACTAGAAACAGCTATCCAGGTATCTGGTAGCATAGCATCTGTAAATTACAAACTAAGGAAAGAAGACTACATACATTGATATCAGCGAGATTTACAGCAACAGAGCATCACAACAATCAAACAAGAAACAATCTGCAATTTACAATTTACTAAATTGTTATCCCTGACATGGGGCATTTCTCATCGTAACTAATGAAAGAAAAACAATGGAATTAGTCTAACTTACTGCCTTCAGGTCCTTTGAACTGGACATAGAATTTGTGTGTTGAACCCTCTATTGTCTCCACTTTAAAGTCTTTCATCATACTGCAGAATGACAGGCACTTTTCAGTTAGCCAAAAGCACAACCAAAGTCATATGATACCCTGTACACAAATGTTATCAAGCCGCAAGAAGGGAGAAAACCACCATATAACATTACATTACATTACAGTAGTTCTAACACATAACAGACACCGAGTTGAATAAGGAAAAAACAAGATAATATTAGCGATGGTATGCAGAATGGCTTTGAAACTCACAGCATCTTGACTTCTTTATCGACCCTGCGGTTGGCTGGAAAAGACATAGTGTGGGGCTCTGAGTGAGACAGCGTGCAATTCAATTGAATTCAATGCAAAATGCCCAACAAAGCCTTTCGTTTTCTTCGATCGTCCGAGCTGGTATTATACCTGTAGTTGGCCCGTGCAGACCCTATCCCACCATTTCAATAATAAATGATCTTAGTTGGTACCATTATAAACACATCGGGGATATGAAATTATAAACGGCGATTGCCTGTCCGAATTCTAACTATGAAATTATAAACGAAGAGACGGAAGAATCCGCAAGCGATGTGACGCGAATTCAAACATTCTGAAACGTATTGAAAAGTAAAAGTAAGCCATGAGGTTTAATTTCATCAGTGGATTTTTGTGGGTTTTGATTTGATTTGATGTGATGTTTACGTAGTTAGCCGTTTTTCTCCGAAGAAGTTCGGAAGATAATTGTTCATTTTTTCGTCTATAGTTTCAATTAGATGCTGACACGTGTTTGATGTTTGTCTGCCGGTTTTAAGGTTCGGCCGCGTGTTTGTTTGTTGGTTTTAACGTTCGGCCGCGTGTTTATCTGTTGGTTTTACCAAAGCCATCAAAGAATGGGGGCAGCCCAAGTCGAAGATAACTCATGTCGTTTTCTGCACTACCAGTGGAGTCGACATGCCTGGAGCCGACTATCAACTCACAAAGCTTCTTGGTCTCCGCCCCAGCGTTAAGAGAGTCATGATGTACCAACAGGGCTGCTTCGCTGGAGGCACCGTTCTCCATGTTGCGAAGGATCTCGCGGAGAACAATCGGGGAGCTCGGGTTCTCGTCGTCTACAGTGAAATCACGGTTGTTACCTTCTGTGGCCCCTCTGATACTCACCTGGATAGTATGGTCGGCCAAGCTCTCTTCGGCGACGGTGCAGCAGCCCTGATCGTGGGAGCCGATCCCATCCCTGAAGTGGAGAAGCCCTGTTTCGCGCTGATGTGGACCACACAGACAATTCTTCCCGACAACAACGGAGCCATCGACGGGCATCTGAGAGAAGTCGGGCTCACATTCCACCTTCTAAAAGATGTCCCGGGCCTTATCTCAAAGAACATCAAAAAAAGTCTGGTGGAGACCTTCAAGCAGTTCGGAATCTCGGACTAGAACCAATTATTCTGGATCGCCCATCCTGGAGGTCCTGCTATTCTGGATCAGTTAGAGGCAACGCTGAATCTTGATCCCAAGAAACTGAGAGCGACGAGGCAAGTCCTGAGCGAATATGGAAACATGTCGAGCACGTGCGTGCACTTCATCTTGGACGAGATGAGGAAGTCCTCTCGAGAAAAAGGATGTTCAACAACCGGAGAGGGGCTGGATGTGGGAGTCCTGCTCGGATTCAGGTCGAGCCTCACTGTCGAAACCGTCGTGCTCAAGAGCGTCCCCCTCGTGCAGTAAACTCAGATTGTCCTGGGGTTTCAAGGTTTTCCTCTGAAAGATTTCGCAAATATCAACTCTTGCCATGGACTCTTGAAAGTGGGGCATTTTGTACAGCCTGGTCCGAATGCTATTGGGATTGTCATTATTTCACATGGGTGTACTGGAGTAGCTGCACGAGCTTGTTCTCTTGTTGGTATAGACCCTTCAAAGGTAAACATATCTCCATTCCCAGCGATCTCTGTCTTCATTGTAGGTTGAAAGAGGAATTGGTTCTTATTTTTTGTTGTTTAATTCAAGTTGCAGAGATTCTCAAAGATCGCACATCTTGGCTTGGGGATTGCCGCAGTGTGGATGTTGTTACCGTTTTCACAACTGGAAATGGAGGAACCATTGAGCTCTTATACATGCAGGTAAAACGATTTGTAGACTGAGAACTTTGTAGCCATATAGAATTTGTGAAGTGTTCATCAATGCCTAATTTGAATGCTAATACTAATTGCAGATGTATGCACCGACTACTTTAGCTCCTGCCTGGGATTTCTGGACTCTTAGATACACCTCTGTATTGGAAGATGGTAGTCTTGTGGTAAGTTGGATATTTCTTGCTGTGACTTCTGAGTTTAAGAAAAAATCGAGAGTTCTGGCCTATTTTCATTCTATTCTTCCTATACTTATTCTATTGTCGCTGTGTGCCTTGTTATGTTTTTGCCCTAAATTTAGTTTTCCTTGAGCGTTCTTCTTATCGTTCTATTAACTAACTCTGTAAAACTTCCAAAACCTTCCTAAAGGTCTGCGAGAGATCCTTAACTGGTACTCAGGGAGGTCCTAGCATGCTTGATGTGCAGCACTTTGTTAGAGCAGAAATGCATCCTAGTGGATATTTGATTCGGCCCTGTGAAGGTGGAGGTTCTCTAATTCATATTGTTGACCATATGGATTTGGAGGTATGGATCAATTTCTCTCACACATATTCAGCGTTATTCATTATATGATTTTGCTTGAGTTATCAGGCTCTCTGTAAATATATAAGGACATTAGAAATACTAGATTCTAATGTGCTTTTCATTTTTAAGTAGATTCTCCTTAAATTCAGGTATTTCTTCTTTGCTGGAGACCAGACCAGCCTGGCTGGCTTTAGTGATTTTGAAGGGACACTAGGAGACCAAGATTCTTTCTAGGAGACCAGACCAGCCTGGCTGGCTTTAGTGATTTTGAAGGGACACTATTTCTGGATGGATTGGATTCCCCCAAAAACTCTTTATGGCCACCAGTAGTTTGGAGAAGAACCCAGAGCCAGCCCAGGGAGAGACCAGATCAATCAGGAAACCCATCAGGTTGAAAATCCACATAGCCTCAGTTCCAACATTCACTGTACCCGTGTATTCATCTTAAACGGTTTCTAATGAGACAATCTGCTACTTCTTACATGACCAAACAATCAGAGCATTCCCAAGATGAAAAACATACCTAGAAGTCGACTTCTAGTCATTAACCCAATATGAATCAGTGTATCTGACCAACAAAGTTGAACGTTTGCTGAGATACTTAGTTTTGATCTAAAAAGAGTTAGCTAAATTTTAGACAATTTGTAATAGGATTCTGATGGTTTTTCAATGAAAATTGGATCAACATTGTTGATATAGCAGTTTTAGGTTGCTGGAATTGCATAATCTAGTGCCTTAGAGTAAGAGTAATGGCTGAAATTATCTTGATTACCTGGAGTAATTCGAGATAATCCCAGTAATCCTTTTTTACAATCAAAATTGCAACTTCAACAACCTAAATTGCAATTTGAGAAATTTACTCATTACTAAATTTAAAAAAACAAAACCACCAAACAAAATGCAAATAATCTAAAGTTTAGTTCACTCAGTTTTATTTTTTCTATAAATGGGGATGACCCTTCTGCTATTTTTCTCTTAATCATGTTAAAGGGATCCTTTTCTGTTGGTTTTATCTGATAAAGAACATCAAAATTACTTAATCTCTAATGTGCTTTTCATTTTTAAGTAGATTCTCCTTAAATTTAGGTATTTCTTCTTTGCTGAAACCTTAATCTTCAGGTTTTGAATTTTGAATTAACCTCTGGTTTATCGTCATCCTGTTACACATTTTTTATAACTTTTGCTTCTTCTCCATAAAATAACTGCCCACCCATAAGTTTCTTCTATTTCCGAACTTTAAGTTTTTCTGGGCATGAAAAATGGTCATTTAGATCGGTCAACATTAATGTCAGAACTTATGGTTTTCCTGGGCAAGAAAAATGATCATTTAGATTATTTGGTGAATGGCGGTCATCTCCTATTTTCTCAAAAACATAAATTTGAAGTATCATTTTCGAGTTTTCTTTTAATTAATCATTACTCAAGTATAATAACTATTTACTGAATTGTTGCTAATCATGCTCAAGCCAGGTTCCCCGCTCGCGAGAGAATTTGACCCACTGAGTTTTTGTAATTGAGGGTTCACAGTTCAAGCTAGCTGCTAGATTGAGCTATAGTAGCAAACCAAAGACAGTTTCCTCGGTGACCCCGACCTTTTAGCATAGATCTATTTACTAGCAATTGCCCCAAGGAAGGTG
>LPNX010728653.1:150219-267190 GCA_001517045.1 Pseudotsuga menziesii
TTGCTGTTACATTTAATTAGGAGATGAATGATGTCTAAACATAGTCATTATACAGTTTTCTATTCCACTCGCAAGTTGACTAATTTTAGAAACTTTAGTTGATTTCATGTTGAACTGAATATGCAACTTGCTGCTCTGTCCTAATTTTGGAGGTCAAGATTTATATAGAGCAACTTAGTTTATGAAAAAGATGAATGCTAATGCTTGTTGGTAGGTTGTGATACCATTCTACTTCAACTTTAGTTCTCCATATACTTTTCCATGTTTATAGTTTTTCATTTTCTTCTAACTCATGCTGCTTATAAGATATATACTTAATTTACAGATCTGTTTATGTGGGCTTGTTGCAGGCAATGCAAAACATAGATTTCTCCGGAGATCTTCACCCCCCAAAAGTAGAGAAAATAAGGCTTCAAATGAGATATCGGTCATTTCTAAAAGGTGTGTTCTTGTTTACTTATCAAACCAATTACTTTCATCAATTTCCACAATACTATAGACTATTTTTAGTGCTCTCTTAATTTTCAAGTCTTTTTTCTGTATTTAAGCTAACCATTTGATTTTCCTTCTTTACAGTCATCCTATGGATTTGTAGACTACTATAATCATAGATTAGCTTCAATCTCCATTTTAACTCTTAATGGAACTACATGCTAAATTCCTTTCTGAAAGTGATTTTAATACTGTAGAGCTGTTGTTACATTTAATTAGGAGATGAATGATGTCTAAACATAGTCATTATACAGTTTGCTGTTCCACTCGCAAGTTGACTAATTTTAGAAACTTTAGTTGATTTCATGTTGAACTGAATATGCAACTTGCTGCTCTGTCCTCATTTTGGAGGTCAAGATTTATATAGAGCAGCTTAGTTTATGAAAAAGATGAATGCTAATGCTTGTTGGTAGGTTGTGATACCATTCTACTTCGACTTTAGTTCTCCATATACTTTTCCATGTTTATAGTTTTTCATTTTCTTCTAACTCATGTTGCTTATAAGATATATACTTAATTTACAGATCTGTTTATGTGGGCTTGTTGCAGGCAATGCAAAACATAGATTTCCCCGGATATCTTCATATGGTTAGTGTTTCTCTGTTTAAAAAAGAAAAGTTTACTTAATAATATTCTGACTCTAATGCACATAGTATTTGCAATATGACTGATTGATTATCATATCTCAAGTCAATGTGGCTACTATTACCCTATTTTACAAAAAAAAAATGGGTTGCTTATAATATGATTGGTGGATTATCATATTTAAAATTAAATAAAACAAATCTTTATATACAAAATTTCGGTTGTACAGTTTTCAAATTAACTGTTTGAATCTGGTTGAAAGTATGTTATGATTTTAGGGAACTACACTGTACATATACATAAGTTATTAGTGAACTAAGGAACAGCGTGAAATAGTTAATTTGCCAATACTTTCAATTTGAGTTTTTTTGTTTCTGAGTTTTGCCTTTCAACCACTAAACCACAGCCAGACATGAAATAATTATTTATATGTTTTGATTCTTGTAATAGTTCCAGGTATCTGAAATTGTGGGCAAGACACTTGCTTTGTATTTCTCTGCTCATTGGTGCCCCCCTTGCCGAAGTTTCACTCCAAACCTTTCTACTGACCGAGATCAAGAGGCTTTTGAAGAATACTACAACAACCTGCCATGGCTGGCTCTTCCATTTTCACTTTTTCATGTAAGAAGCATCCCATCCTTGATTGTTGTTGGTCCAGATGGAAAAACTGTGATAGCTAATGCCAGAAGTGCAGTGTCCACCCATGGAGCCAAGGCTTATCCCTTCATTGATGCTCATCTTGAAAGGCTGGAGAAGGAAATTGAACAGATGGTTGAGAAATCACCCAAGGAGATGAGGTACAGTCAGCATAAACACCCACTTGTATTGACACAGAGGCATGTATATGTCTGTGATGGATGCAACGAAGATGGCACTGCATGGTGCTATTATTGCAAAGATTGTGACTGCGATCTTCATGTGACTTGTGCTTTGAAGAATCGACAGGATAAGGGACAGGACACAGATACTGCATTGGATGACAATGGCAAGCCTGCAGGAGTAATTTGTGATGGAGATGAAAGGTGCTCATTAAACATGATATGTTGAAGGGTCTTCAATTTGGTGCTATATAATTCCTGGTTATTGTTGGATAGATAGTTATGTAACTGAACTTTGTTAAGTGGTGCTTACTTAGTAGTGTCAATAAATAGATTAAGTACTTCATAGTCTATGCTCTGGCTCTACTGTGGGAATTCAAGATGACTTTCAGGAATGTATAGTGGTGGAGTTTGCTTCCACCTGTAGATTCTTTTAAATAGTTTGCCTCTTCTAAATTGCCATGTTATTTTGTAATCATAAGTGAATTTTTAAAAGCTACATAGTCATGGAGTTTGCTTTGCATCTGTAGATTTTGTTATTTTCTAATCAGATGTGAATTTTTAAAACTTGCATAGTGATGGAGTTTGCTTTACATGTGTAGTTTTTATTAAATAATTTGCTTGTGCACTTTCAAAAAAAAAATTTTAAGTGAAAATCAATTTATAATTGGTTTGATGTTATTATTTCAAACAAAGTTTGTTGGATTGTTAACCACAATATTTGTGTCCAATTTAAGTTTTTTTTTGTGACGAGAGGCATCCTAAACTCTAACCTAAAGACATATGAATTATGCAACCAAATGGACATACTTATTTAGATAATTGGACGAATCCTTATTTTTTTTACTAGTAAAGCAAGATGGATGGCCTAGACACTTCTAGATTCCATGAAGGTCAAATCAAATCCTAGAAGTGGAAGGCTTTGAGGAAGAAGCTTTATTATTGCTATAACTAAAATGATATTGTTTTCTTTGCAAACTTAGATCCAAGAATATTTTAATTAGATGTGGTCATTTGTGTTTGCTCCAAAGAATACACTTTAAACATAGGTATTTCTAGAAGCTTTCTGAGTTTAAGTCATCTTACTAATAGATTCTCTTGATGCATAACAGGGTTGAACCTTTTCTTCATGGAAAATTTGAATTTCTCTTGATACATAAGATGGTTGAACCTCTTCTTCATGGAGAATTTGAATTCAAACCAATAGGTGATTGATTTCAATAAAAAAACATATTCTAATGGGTTTGACCAATAGGTGATTCAATATCTTCAATAAAAATACATATTCTAATGGGTTTGTTGATAATGGAGATAAATTTATTTCATATCGACCTCAATGGTTAGGATATTGTTTATATTAGTTACTCATGTCGAGTTATAAAGTATGCATCAGAATTTTGTAACCAAAATTTGAGTTTCTCACTATTAATTTTTAAATTGAACTTTGGGATTTTTACTATTTCTTCTTACTAAAAGGAAATATATGGTAATAAATTTTCCTATTGTCAATTAAGAAGTTGATGATACTACATGATAAGTGGATGTGATGCCAAGTTGATGAGGAACACTAACACTATAATGATCCCCATACCAAGTGAAAGAAGGTATTGATTGCTTCAAATACATAATTGCACAAATCTAAATATTATCAAAGAGTGTAGATCTACTAGAATATAAAAGGCATAAACCTTTAAAAAAACTAGATTTAAATCCTTGATTTTAAGAAGCTTAAAAATATTAAATCTAATAAAGACAAAAAAATAAAAAATAAATAAAAAATAATTACATCTAAAAATCATAATCAAATTATGGACAATCTCAAACAAATTTAGAGGACAATAAGATGTCACAACAAGAATTGTAAAAAAAATTATAGAGGACAAGTTTGCAAAAATCTGGCATTCAAACATTCCACAGAAGGTCAAATGCTTTATCTGGTTGGCATATAACAAGAAATTGAACACTTGGGAACACTTCCAATATATATGATTTTCATAAAAATATCTCAAAAATCTCTCTCCATGATCTAAATAAACCCATATTGTCATAACTATAACCTTAGATAGAGTTCATCAATCTAAGAGAGGGAGGGAATCACCGAGACAGTGATCCAACTATAGAGGGGTGAGAGGCCCTAATCAAAGAGCAAATTCAGAGAGAGAGGCACAGTCAAAGAGAGGGACACACTCAGTCTAAGGGGAACACTACCCAGCTATCCTTCAGAGATTAGACTTGTGCATCAAATCCTTTTGGCTCAGAGATAAGTCTATGTTGGATTGATCTATTGTACCAATTGTAAATTTCTTGAAGATAATAAAAGCTATTATATCTCTCACTGGTTTTCTAGCAAGTATTTTTCCAGGGTCATTAGACCAAAAAAATTTGTGTCAATTTTTATGTGTGATTGCTATATTGGTTAAAAGAAGTGAATTATATCATGTGTTTCAATTTCATGTCATAAATACTTGCATGTGATTTAGAGAGACCTAAGACCAAGTTGGGATCAAGTATTTGAGAGAGATTCTGAAAATTTCACATTTCAAATTAGTCATTTTGGCATTTTCACGCCCATTTTTTCTATGACACCTCAGGGTCCAAAACTCACAAGTTAAAAAAAAGGGAACTTGTGTCCAAGTTTCAACTTTTCGATCGTTGCCATTTCAGAGATACACACAATGTAAGTCAAGAAATTTGAATAGCCCAAAAATTAGCCTTAAATAAGTGTCTGAGGTAAAATTGTTATACCTAAAGTTTTAGAACTCCAAATTGAGTGCCACCAATTGCATCGAAAAGAAGACGAAACAAAGTACTTTTGTTATCAATCTCATATCTGCAACTGAAAAATTGTACACGAGCCAGTCTATACAACTTCGCCTTTCCAAGAAAGCCAAAATCAACAAAAACTACCTTATCATCTATATTAAATGACTCAGCAAAATATATAAAAAGAAAATTATTACAAGTTCCAAATACCATCCTTAGCTTCAAAAAGGCTGGTAAGTCTCAAACTTTTCATCATAAGTCTAAATAAAACAATTTAAAATATTCGAATGTATCCTTAAGAAATCTCCCTTCATTCAACTAGTTCCACAAATAAAAAAAAACCTTCCATTCCAACCTTGAGAATGCTTGTTTCGAAAGTAAATATACTTCCTCATTGAATTCAAGATACACATGTTGAAATTGCATTGAATTCACCATACAGATGTTGAAATTGCAAGCGTGCAAATGCTAAATGAAGATTTCTCATCTTGATTTTCCATCCATCCAACAAACCCACCTATAACTGATCCTTTCGCATAGACTAGTCAATAAAAATTTCAAAGTCCCAACAATTTACAAAAAAAAGATTTACTTAGTACAAGCAAACAACAAAATCGCCCATAGAGCAAGCAATTCACCTCGAGTGTTAGTTCACACTTTCTTCCCCTCTCTTGAGAAACACCATCAATATAACCAAGAAAAGGCTGCTTATCATTAAAACAAGGCGCATTGGGAATTCTATATTTCTTACATTATCATTCTTGAAAGCCCCAATGACCTTCAAACCAACCCTCATAGCATCCAATCATTATATAATAATCATATTCATGTAACTTGTAATTTTTTATCCTTGGATTCCAAGGATAACAATTATGTAGATCTTCTATATCTACCAATTTCCTAGGTTTGAAGATGTTAACTCCACTAAAAGTTAAGTGCAGCAAATATATTTTCTTCCCAACGACAGTTTTTCTCTCCCTTCATATATCTTGAAGAATTTTTGACATGAAGTAAAGTTTTTGGCACCAAGATGTTTGAGACAAATGTGAACAAAGTTCTCCACTGGGTTATCCACCAACTCCTCATCAGACAGGCCTTTTTCTAAACTATCAAATAGTTTCAAAATAGATTGGCAGGTTAACAGGAATTCTTATGTGTTTCCCAGTGATGTTCTTTTTCTTATTAATAGGTTATACTAGTTTGGCAATGATAGATACTAGACTACCTGTTCTCACTTACCCGCTAACAATTACCTTCATGGCATATTATTGCACCTTCCTTGGGGCAATTGCTAGTTTAATTGTTGTTATAACAAAAAAAAAATTAGTTATGGAAAAAAGTGGATTTGTTTTATTTCACTAGTCATTCAGTAAAAACCTATTTTCAACATGTGCATATAAAGTTTATAGAAACTTACTTTTTTATTTTATCATAACTCTGAATTACTAAATAAATTCATTCTTTATCATAATTGTGAATTGTTAAATAAATTCATCCATTACCCTTTAATGATAATAAAAACTTAAGGGACCATCTTTGTAGTAATAGATTAGACAACACAAGCTAAATTGATAAAATAAAATTTCTTCACTTATATAATAAAGCAATATATATAAGATAATGAAACTTAAAGAAAAGAGAAAAATAATGTTTTAACTAGTCTCATTCCTTATTTCTAGTTTAAACCATGATCTTACTTTTTCATAATAGTTGATTATTCTTCATAGTGCATACACAACCTTTTTTTTACAACTGATTTCTATGTTATGTTAGCTGAACAATTTTGAAGTGGACATTCTGAAACCTATCCATTATGGGTCAAACAAATGCATTTTTTCTAACTTCCTGTGTCCTTGCCAACAACCTTTTAATGTCTATTTCTACTAACTTCATTTTATTATTTCCTATATGTCATTGCCAACAACCTTATAATGTCTTTCCATATAGGATACTAAAACCAATTAAAAATATGAAAAGTATATTTAGTATTTAAAATGAAATTTGCAATCTCATGAATCTTAGATTGTAATTTATTCAACTAGGAATAGCAATTTCATTAAGAATATATAAATGTTTATAAGAATGAGAAAAAACAATATCATAAACAATTTTTAATTGCTAGAAGAATTTCAACAATGTGATAAAAATTTAGCATTCAAATGTCACAATTAAGATAACACTCAACCTGTCTTTCAACGATTAGACTAAAGAATTTCAAAAATATTCCTTACAACAAGTTAAGGAATCCAAAATTACAATTTTAGCAATCTTCGTTGCAAACTATTTATGTTGTGAAAAGGATCGCACAAGGGTGAATCCTTCTCACTTAGTGAGGCGAAAAGGTTTGTAGGTTGCAACAAGGCAACAGTATGAGGTGCCCCTATAGGAAGGGAGTGCTCCAAGTGATGTCCTACAAATGGTTGTTAGTAAAAAAAAAAACAATGTAAAGCAAAGAACATGGGGTAGGAATGCAAAATCTAACAACCAATAGATGTCAAACCACTTTTGTATTCCCCAATAGTCAAGTATGTACAACACCTAGGAGATGTAAGATCCAAATGGAGGAAAACAATCCATCTTAGGGAGATCTATTTTGTCCACACTAGATGTTTGGTACCTTGAAGAGCAAATGAGAAGAACACTTGCCACTTAGAGAAAGGTGGTAAGGGAGCTTGGAAGATGCTAACAAGAGGGAAGAGGTGAGCTATAACAGATCTCTATCATAATTCTAGTAGCATAACCTTTCTTCATTTTTCTCTTATAATATGCATGCCCATGTCTTCCTTTTATAGGCTACAAGGTGGCCATGAAACAACGAGATCCAAATGTGAACCCATTGATTCCATGATCTAGATCCAAGGAACACAAAGGAGGGTCATTCAATGAACCCAAGTCTGTGGGGAGCCAAATTCAAATTCTTGGAGGTAATGGATCTTTCATGAGTCTTTAATTTGTTGTGAGTGGTTGAGATCTCGTTGTTCTTGTCAATCGCATGGATATAAAATGGAAATTCATGCATGTCATGTGGTCAATGAACTGGTAATACGTATAGTAGCACATTTAAAAAAACATTTGGCTACATGGTTTTGTCTTTTGACTACTTTTGAGCATTTATGGACTTATCCTACTTCTTGGATATGATGTGGATTTCTTCGGTGGGTTGCATGATATATGTTGATGATGACTTACCATGTAAATTACGAAAATGTTGCATGTGTGTGATATTTAAGCGTTAACAAATGCCCCCTAATGTGAGGTTTGGAGAGTACTATAGAGTCGATAATGTATCATCATTTCTTTGTGTTCTCTCTTGTTATTGAATGTTGCGAAGCATGTGTGGATGGATAGGGTCCTCCCATGGGGGGGTATTTCTAGTGAAGTTGTAACAAAGAATGGTGTTTCATACAAACAAGGCAAGCATACCCATGCTCGTGAAGATGTTTCAATGTGACTACAAAACACCTACAAAATGAGGAAACCGAGGGGTCAACTCATAAAATTGTTGGGACATAGATGAAGTAAACTTCAATCCATGTGAGAGTATATGATCCTGTGAATGATGTCATTGGTGTTGAAGAAGCGGGATTGCTATAAATCATAAGAATCCCTTGGGGACCAGAATACTAGTGAAGTTGTTGAGTGGGGTATTTCATTGTACCAGATATGTTCCTACCATGATTTGTAAATGTGAACAATGCTACCTTCAAAATGCACGACTCCCCCTGATGTGATAGATGTGTTGACATCAATCATAGGGGATACCTCTAAGTTAGGGAGCACTAATGCCTCTCCCTACTTAGTTCAAGGCAATCCCTTATATTGATTGGAAGGGATCCTAAGATACCATTGTAACCATATAAGGATTGTATGTCAATGAGAGTTGAAGTACCTGATAAGACAAGGGTATTATCTGATGAACCAAGGTCATGATGTAACCAACTATAAGAATGACTGACTTAACACAAGACTAGATGATAATCATGGGGCTCTTGAATTCCTTTGAATGATTTGAACATGGGGAGTAATGAACAACGACGCTCTTCAAAGTATAGGGGAAGAGTGTAATGAAGGGAGACAAACTGCAGATGAAGGGATTTGTTGGAGACACAATACTGAGGGTAATGGTGACAGGCAAAATTTACAATGATGTGGGATATTGAGACTCAACTACATCGATAGAAGGTGACCATGGGGTTATTGCAAAAAAAATTAGTGGTTCCCACTATGTTAAGTGGGTTGGGTAACCGTTTGTACATAAACAATAATTGATTCCCATAGTTTTTGTCAAGTCAAGGAATCAATTTCATGATTGAAGGAATTCCCATGGTTTTTGGGGGGGTGGGGGAATGTTTTACAAAATGAATTGAGGGTTGTTTTGCAAATGTGAAGATGGGTTCCCTTTGAATCAATGCCATGAAAATTGTTCCTATAAGAATAAATGAGTATAATTGGTTGCTTAGGAAGGTGGGGGCCCTAGTAGTGTCTTCCTAGGGGTGATGATATAAGGAAAATGATAGATGTGAGAGTGGTCATGGAGGTATGAGATGTCCATTGTGAATCTTGCTTGTAACATGTGCTGAGGAATTTGGTGGCATGAACTGTTGAAGGTAGGGGAGTAAATGCACAATTATGAAATGATGTACTCCTAGTGGATCTTTGCAATAGTGGGGTGAATTCATCATACTTATGTGAGATCAACATCATGGGTGTCAAAACAATGATGGGGGTTGAAATGGTGCACACGCCCATGGGGGAAACATGTTCTTCATAGTAAGAATGCTAATGTCACATTAGTATTGGAATCTATGGGATGGAATCTAGTTCTTATAATGCAAGAATAATTCCAGGCCTCATGGCTATCGGTGGGAGTAATAGTGAATTCAAGGTAAATAGAGGGAGACCATTTCCTATATCTTAATTCCCTCTGATGGCGAGGTTGGGAATATTTTTACCCATCACTATATTGATGTGTGGTGGCAGTGGAGAGGACCCATGGAGTGGGGTGGATTGTATTAGGGATATTGAGTTTTATTAGCTAGTCCATGGAAGGGATGACATAGGTATGAATTGTGTTGTGTGAATATATATATTTATGAACATGTTTATGAGTATGCACATACTTTATATATATATATCTGGTATTGATGATTTTCTTTGTATCTATGATGCAAATGTTGGACCTATCTGACAACCTCGAGAGACATCCTGCTGACGATGCCATGAGGTCGGTGTAGGGCCTGTAGGAGTAGTAGGTGGAGAGGTCAGAGTGACCAGTGAAACTTCTGGTGAGGCTACTCCTACTGGGGGGGAAGTTGTGGGATATGAGGTCATAGCTACCTTAGTCTATATTGATAGGTGATTGGTAATTCTTACTGTGTGGATTGAGATCAAAGGATATCCAATTTGGATGATGAGGAGCTAACATAGACTCTTAATTTACTGGAATTTTGTGGTATAGGTTGGCTCCCATTGATGCGGCGGTTATTTGTGGTGTTCCATGTAGCACAAGGGATAAAGGGAATAGGAGGCCACCACTAGGACCGAGGCCTGCTCGAGGACCATATTGAGGGGTTGTAGGAGGAGCTAGGGGTGATTTTGTGCTACCTCTAGGCATTTTGGGGTCACATGACCTGGCTGTTGGAGGAGCATCCTGAGTGTAGGATACTCGAGATTTTGTATTGATTATGGGGCTACAAGCCTAATTTTGTATATGTATATGATGGAGCCTATGGAAATTTTTTGTATGATGTATCCCCCAGAAGGATGATGATTTTTGTGTATGTACTAATGAGGACCCTTTTTTTGCATATATATCATTTTGGCCACATGTTTTATGTTTCCCATGTATGTATGATGTGTCTATGTATTTTTTATGATGACGATGATGATGCATTATCAATATGTTGATATGATCGATGTGTATTAGTAAGTACTGACACATGATGTGGATGGTTATCAACATATGATGTATGGATGTGTGTATATTGTGCATGCATAGTGATAGGTATTTACACATGTTTTTATAGACAATCCACACTACATTTATAAATGCTTTTTTATTATGTAGGGTTAGGTAGACCCTTGATGTATCAAGTGTTAGTTCAACACCTCGTTGGCGATCGAGTCAAAAAATGCATTGGTGCTTATCAGGACATGGGTAAAGGTAATGGTTTCAAACTTCCATACCAGAAGGTGCACTCATAAGAACTAATGAATAGATGATCATTGTATCATAACTAATAAATAACATCTACCTATGTCAAAATCATTGAATCGATAGAAAAACACAAGTAATGACAATTGCATGGTTTCCATCTAAGTTTTAATACTTCTTAATATGTTTTGCAATCATTGAATCGATTGCAGTAAATAAATTAATAATCAATGACTTTTTAATATATTCCACATTCATAGTTTGGTGCACCTGTTTTGACAATTTTTTAGGATACACAACATTGTGCACAAAAACCTAAAATTAGTTTAACAAAAAAAAACAGATGAAAATTCAATGAAGCATAAACACACTAGCTTAATCCATTGTCTTTGAACCAGTGAACGATACCATAGAAGCAGTTGCATGGGAAGTTATAACAAAGGAAAAGATAAAGGAATTTGAATTAAATCTTCCAAAGCTCTGCACCTATATATTACTAACTGGCTCTTACCCGAGGAGAGCTTAGTCTTTGAAGGGAAGAAATATAAGTAGGGGTGACATTTAGCACCATATCTCAGATAGTTAGATTGAGGGGCTATGTCAAGCCCCTATGAGGAAAATATCAAGAATTTTTTGTCTATAGGTTCCAAATCAAAGGTCAGTATTTAACTAGTCAGGTTTTCCTTTTAGGACCTTACTTGGAAGGAAGTAATATATGCATTGGTGTTTGGTGATTATCTTGATTTTTTTGGTTTTAATGATTCTTTATCAGGTTTTCAATGATTCTTTTGTGAAGGGTCACATACATGTCTTTTAATACACCAACTATGGAAGCATGGGCACTTGCACTTATGGGTGACTTAGGTCAGATCCGAGGAGAATGAACAAATGAGGGAGATTGGTGTGACGAAGGAAGTAGAGGTTGTACAAAATGTAGATTGAGATTTAAAGTGACACACAATAATCGAGAAGTTGGAAGCGAATGATCCATTGAAGAATGAGTTAGTAATCTCAACCCTAGTCGAGTTTCCTTTCCTATTAGGTATAATTAAATGAGTTGAATCAATAGGAAGCCAATTAATAAGTTGAATACAACTAGGTGAATAAATATAAGAATAGAAGTAATGTGGTAGCTATAAATTTCCTTTTAAATAAAATAATAAAATAATAGTTACATATTATAACATTTGGGAACAAAANAGTTTCCCCATCACATCTATGGAGAGGTGGTGATGAAACCCTAGTCGTGCAGCCTAGGGTTTGTCATTTTTTTGTATACAATCTATGCTTTTTGTAACATTCCTTTCATCATTGCTTACAGCTAGCAATTCCTGAATGCATTAATGGACTCCCTATCAAGATGGGCGGGTGGCCCCTCCCCATCTGTTCATTCGACGGATCTAAATTTACCTAAAAAAACTGAAACCCTCATAATAGGTTCTAAGGAAATAACCCTCAATGATTCAGTGGTCAGATCTGCAAATAATGGTTCTCATAAGTAAGATAAAATGGATGGAAACATCCAAGGAGCACACACTTATATTGCAAGAACAACAGAAAGGCCTAGCATCACACAACCTACAGAGCGAATAAATGATAGAGACCATTTTATGAAGAATCATACTTTAATAAGAAAATCATTGGAATCTGGCTCGCGAAGCAAGCATTACGAAACTAGATCAAAGTAAAATGTAAACCAAAGGCTCTCTACAAACTTTAGTTGGGTTCCAAAGGATTTTTTCACGATGATCTTTCACAGATTGGATGAGAAGTACAAAGTGGAAGATGGAGGACCCTCCTTCTTCAACTCAGTCGGCCTATACATGTGCAACTGAAAATAGAGATTATTCCCTAATAGGAGGACTTCACATGGGCACCACTCTAGATACGCATGTATTCCTTTCCCTGGGAATACTGGGATGAAGATACTCTTAGAGAAATAGGAAACGCCTTGGGAAACTTTGTGAAATTCCCATATCAAACAAGGCTCAACAAATACACCTCATATGATCACTTATGTGTTTACATGCATATATCCAAAGCTCCAATGGACTCAATAAGCCTTGTGCATTAAGATTATGAATGGGTTCAACCGCTATATTATGAACATGTTCCTTTTCGATGTAGAAAGGGCCATGAGCACAACCATCTTTATAGTGACTATCCACTGAATAAGCTATAGATTGATACTAAGGATCCATAAAGGGTTGATGAAGAAGACTCTCTGAAGGCCACCAAAAAGTGCAAGCATGCGCTTAAATCTACAGTGGTAGACAAAAGAAACAAGCCCTCCACAAGCAACAGTTTTGAGGTTCTAGATGGTCATCTAACAGCCACAAGGGATGATAAGGAGAAACCAAAAGTAAAAAATCCTCTCTCTGATTTATACCCTCAAGCAGAGAAAAATCAAGAAGACCCACATGTAGAAGAAAATCCCACAGGGGTTGGCATGTCTTACACCAAGCCTAGGAAAATGGAAAATATGGATGCAACTCAGGAGCAAGCTATGGAAACCATTATGGATGAGGAAATGGGAGAGATGGAAATTGGAGACTTAGATATATTGGGTCTAGAGGATGTCTGTGCTAGAAAATATTTTAACTCAATCTTTGCTCAACAAATCCAGCTACTCAAGGATGTCTTGGCTAAATCCAGGGAAAACAACAAGCTAGGAGTTCAAAATACTCCTCAAAAGGATAAACAAAGAAATCACAAGGATAAAAAAAGGGTAGGAAGACTACTATGTAAAGGATTAATTTGCTTGGAACCAGATTGGTGGAATCAGGGAAATATGCTAAGCTAATGGAATTTTTCCATGGCCTCAATCCAAATTTCCAATGAAGCCCATATCCTGGAACATCGGGGGAATCAACGGCTTCACCAAGCATAAAATGATAAAGTGAAACACTATGCAAGATAAGGTTGTGGTTTTATTTATTCAAGAGACTAAATGCAATAATGATACCCTTCAAAACCTAATGGGAAGGATTTGGATAGGTAGTCAGGTTAAATTTGTTGACATGAATGGAGCCTTGGGAGGCCTTTCTATAGTCTGGAATTCATAGGAGATAAATATGATCAACATAGCTGCTACACATCACACGTTTTCTTCTTTGTTCCATTTACTAGGGACAAACATTCAAGGTTCTCTTATACACGTTTATGGATCGCCAATCCCAACTTTAAAAAATAGAATGATAAACTACTTGGAAGGGTTTGTGTCTCAAAATCTTGTTACATTTACCATCAAAGGAGGAGAATTTAATATGATTACTTATGTACAAGAAAATAAGGGGTTGGGTGGGTACTAAATAATGAAGACCATGGATTCGAATATTTCATACACTCTAACCATCTAGTGGATCCAGAGACCTCTAAAGGAACTTATACCTAGAACAACATGAGAGGAGGAATAAATCAGATCGCTTCTCGACTTGATAGATTCCTAGTCACGAAGAATGTTGCAATGGCAGGAGGGGATCTCACCGCTTCAACTTTTCCAGAAGTTGGCTAAGATCATTGGCCTATATCGCTCTCCTAACAGTGAATAGGTAGCTCTTTTCGTCATCCTTTAGATTTGAAAAATTTTGGACCACTTGTTATCACATATATAGTACTCGGGCTACCATATTCTATTTTTCATATTCAAGTACACTTTTCAACCAATTCCCTTACATATGAGATGTTGAGATGAGCATATATGATGGATCACTATTTGATGATGGACTATAGTACTTTTCCATGCCATGACTGAGTCTCAGGACACTCATATTTGAGGACTGATGTAGCCATTTAGCCATTCACAAAGTAGTCAGTATTTCCCAGAGTTGCAACAGAAGTTTCTCATTAGACAAATGTTGTTTCATATTGGTTATATGACCCGACAGACATTATCTTGTGTTATGATTATTATTGCTTTTATACTCATTCTTGTGACATGTCTTAGCATTTAGTGTCTTGATCTGGTGATCATAAAAATATGTGGACTTGGTTTTGTTGATAGTATATGTATGTCCCTACATAGACCTAGAAGTTCTTGACCCATACTCATTTGTTTTACCCTCCTTAGGGAGAATAGAGGTGATCATTGCCACCATACTTTGGCTCGCTAGTGTTGGTCTCATTGTTCACTGTGTCCACCCATTCGTTACCTTCCAGTTATGTTTATATCCCCTCATACTACTTGACTTGTGGCATGGAGGACCTTTCCCTACTAGAGACCCTTTGTTGGACAAGCTTCCCTTTTTATTTGTGTCTCTGCTCTGAGTTGTCTAGGTTGTGTTGGATAAACCTAAAACAAATAGCACTTCCATCAATACAATGTATTTGGAAATGAAATGAATATCTTATAAAAAATCCCATTCATGAAAAGTATTTTTTTTAAACATACATGAATGCAAGCCAAGTCTAATGAAATTGGCTCTGAAGCATTGAAATGAATATCTTGTGAAAAAACATTCATGAAAAGTAATGTTTTCAAACATGCATGAAGCCTCAATAATAAAATTGCATGGACCAAGTCTATGGAAATCGGAAGGCCCAAAAAGAAATGGTTCTTATAAATTTATATCTAAAGATTGTTGGCCTCACTTGTATTAGATTTGGATTGTGAGCATTTGTCAAGGTGAATAAGCACCTCTGAACGTAACTTATCCATTTGTTAGACATTGCCATCCCCTGTGTTGTTTCTTGTTCGGCATATGCTAGAGTGAGTATCCCCTTTCCATATCCAAAGTATCACAGTGTCAAGTTGGTAGTCACCCTTTATCCTAACCATTTGATTTCTATCCCTCACCCTTCACTAGCAAATTGATTACAACTATGAAGTGAGTATGGTCTTGAAAGTCTCATCTGAGTCATAATTAATTAAAAAAAATCTATATTTGGTTGATAGATCACCAGTGAACTGATTTCTATTTGTTATAATTGTTATTTGAATGATTTTTAGAGCATTTCTTAACCTCTAAACACTTACAACAGATTGATGTTAGCTTGGGTTATATTATTGATTATTTGATCACTTACAGATTATTATTCTATCTGTCTAGGTGTATTGGATATTGTACCTGATCATGCAGAGATATGTAGGGTGTATGAGTATGCACCTTAGATGGGTTTTGGCTCCCTGAGTCCAATGAGACAATTTATTTTCAATTCTGGGAAGTTACAGTGATGATTTGTCTCAGTGTACCATGCTGGTGCAGTTTTGCCATGTTGAGTGGCCTATCAGAGCAGAGAGGTGATTTGATTGGTTCACCTAGGATGCTGTATGAGGAGGGGGTGGTCTAGCTACTTGTTTTTACCATATTCTCCACCTCCCAGACAGCTTGGTGGGATCATTTTGACAATGATGGAACTCCAGGAGGTAGTTTGGACCATATCACAGTTCCCGAGGCAGATTAAAAATAATAAAAATGTCTACTGAAGAATTCGATTTGGGGTACTGAGGCAAGGAAATGGCATGGGATTAGTTTTGATGATGAGGGTAATGTCTTCCACTCCTTCTCCAGAATTTTCAGCACTTGGATGGAGCCACATCCATCTCTCCGGCATATTTTATTATTTTCCGGAGCTTTTGGAGGCTCACGATTTCCTTAGAGAGGCACTATTTTGCATTTAAAAACTATATTTATTTTTATTGTGCCATGGGGACACACTAGGTGTGTTATTTAATACCCCCTGGACCACCATGAGCTTTATTGATTTTTATTGAGTGGGATCCCCCAGCCTAGGGTGATTTAGTCCATTGATATATTATATTATTATATTGATCCATGTACTTTATGTTGATCTCATCTCAACCGTTGATTAAAACATTTTTATCATTTAATATTAGCCATCCATTTGAAAGGTGGTTAGGATTTTGTTATCTCATTCATATTTAAAGGAGAGAGCTTCTCATTGTAAAGGTGGAGAGATCTACAGATTTTTGGCTCTAGGCTATTAGAATAAAAATACTTTCTTGGGCATCTTGGATCTTGGAATTGGAATGCTTGTGGTGACTGTAAATGATTCTTCCTCTGCACTGATAGACATTGGTTTCCAGCTTGATTTTATCTTCAACTAACATTGTTTTGCAGGAAAATAAGACATTTTGGTCAGGTGTGAATTGGTGGGGAGGCCTACCCTTCAAGCTTCAAGAGGACATTTTGGGTGATAGGGAGTTTTTTTTTCTTTTGAACAAAAATTCATGTTTCTCATCTCTTTGTATGCATCTCTTTCCATTCTTGATTAATTTATTGATCTTTGTGTCCTTGATTGATAGGAATAGGAAAACCGATTTGGTTGAAGGAGGAAAAACGTTGGCAAGAAGAGCTCATCAAAGTTTGGAATCTGATCTTTGTGGGAAGTAATCCTCGTCACAAGGCTCTTCCATTTTCATCTTCCTGGTATGTTCCATGAGGTATCAAAATCTTCTATGCTATCCATCTATTCTCTTAGATCTCAAAACCCTCATTGATTAAAATCCTCATTTTTCACCTCTTTCTAGATCTAATTGGATCTATCTTGTCTTTGGGAATAATAAAAGGAAACTGCCTCTATAGCATCCATGACAATTCAGATCTACAGTTTGGTGGTAATTGGGCTTCATTTGACACATTTTCTAAGGCACTTAGCCTCCTTAGGTGAGGTCACGTCCCTTGGTTGGGTGAGTTTTGCTAGTTCTCTCACTTAGGTAGGTGATATCCCACTTGATTTGCATTCCTCTCATTTGATAACCTACTCCTGGTTCTTCACTCCTTTGATTTTTTCCTTCTAGGCCCCATTCTTCATTTCGAGGGTTGTGCCCCACTTGGGTCATTGGGTGATGCATTTTCAATCTTATATCTATGGAGATCTAGACTATCTTGGGGCATGCCACTTAAAACCCACCTTGATAATTTACTTAACTACCCTGATCTACAATTTGGAATAATTTGGACTCTATTTTACCCTCCATCTAAAGGCACTAGTCTCCTTCGGTCAATTCACACTCCTTGGGGATTGTGTCATATGCTAAGATCGCATATGTGGGTGTGTCTAATTTACCTTGGATCCATATATCCACATCATCAAACACCCCTTAGCACCATATCACCCCTAATTTGACCTTGTGGGACCCATTTGAATCATTTCCCTATTTTAAGCAAGTGGGCCCTACTTGTGTATTTCATGGTGTTAGATTTATCTCTTTGGTCCTCCTAGGTAGAATAACTCATTCATTGGTTGAAAAAATCCTATTATCTTAAGCCTCTTAAACCACACTTAAACTCTTGGGCTCACCTAAGCTTGCATTGGTTTCCGTAACTCAATTTACACACTCCCCTATGAACCTTTGCTTTGGCTAATATTCTTTGATTAGTTATAGGGTCTCCCCCTTGGTTGTGATTCTTCATAATCTAAAGTGAAGAGTGCCTCGGTTGACATGACTTCCATCTTAAATTGGGAACCATTTCTCTTCTTGGGTCACCTCTTTAGTTTTCCATCTCCTCTACTATCCCAGATGGGTTTCCTTTAGGGACAACTACAAGTTGTGTGACAACATTTTTGGCATCATTGCCGAGGAGGTAGAGGCTTACCTCCAGTGTATGTGAGTATCCATGCATAAATCATATCTTATCGCATACAGATTAATATAGATGGTTATCATCTCAATATTTCATTAAACATAGTCGTCTATTTGTCATATACTCTCTCCCTGCATTTTAATGACATACATCTTGGTAGAAGAGTTTAAAGTCTACCTCGCGACTCCAAACCGTGACTCCATTGAGGAGCGATCCCATGAGCATCCCTACAACCTTAGAAGTAAATCAAATCTAAATCAATTGGAAGGTACCCCATTTAATTATCGTATGAGAGATCCCAAAGCTCAATCAACTAATTTCTTTTGGAAAATTTCTAACACCGATTCTCCAAACTATTTCTTGGGATCCCCGTCAACTAGTTCGGTTCCTCCTCCCTCATTTCCTAATCCTAATCTTAATGTAAGTCAAGTCAATCCAATGGAGGCAACTAATCAATCTAACCTTGGCGACTACACAACGCGATTCTACTAAGAAGTGAACCCATCACATAAATCATAATGAATTTAGATGTATTATTAAGACGCATGAAGGAATTAACTAAAAACAAAAATGAAGTTAGAAGGAAAATAAACAAAAGGCATAGATGGAGGTCAGATTCGTGGTATGAGGATGATATTGACCATGATTATGTGTATGAGTCTAATTATTGCAATCCTTATGATACCCACCAATTTCCTTACCCATGCTATAAATAATTCCTAACCATCTCTAATGAGCTGATGACCAAGTATCAAACCCAACCAAAGTCGAGAGTGACTGATCCTGGTAATCCTATTAGGTACCCAACTTGAATAACTAGAGTTGTTAGGAAAAAGGCTAAACAATCTCCTTTTGACTTTTCTGAAATACCGGGGGCACCTCATCCTATGCCAAACGATTACACTATGAGGCTGCCCCAGTTTAATGGAAATAAGGATATATCTATTGAAATTCATTTGGATACTCTTTGGAATTACATGGAAATTAGAGGTGCAAACAATGAAGGTGTTTATATGCGAGCCTTAGGAAAATCCTTGCAAGGGAATGTTCAACTATGGTTTGATCATTTAACACCAGAATCCATCACTGGGTATGACATGTTCACATATCTATTAATATATAAGTGGGGTAGGAACACTGATAATTATTTAGAGTGTATATCTAGCAATGATTGTGCAATTGATAATCAATATATCGATAATTTTCTTTCTCAATTGGATCATTCCTCTCCTGAAATGTTCCAAATTATGAGCGTGCATGCAATCCATAAGAATGTTACAGAGTACTTTGAGAATGATGTTTCAAAACCTCATGTTGAAACTAGGAGGGATATCAATCAAATCATACAAGATACTCTATTATTATTACCTGAAGCATTCATAGAGAAAGTCTTGGATTTAATATGTGGAAGGGAACCTAACAATCACCATCAAGAAACATCTACAGTTGAGCCTCCCATTTGTGAGTCCATTATAGAGCCTTTAAAAGAGAAACTCCATAGTTATTTCCTCATGGACGATAATTTGAGTAAGTGTTCAAGATATTTGAATATGGATTCAGACTTTGATTATGTCTCTGCAGAAGAATAAAAGGTTGAAATTTCCATTGAAGAGCAATCACGTGTTCATATCGTGATTGAAGACCAAGTTTGTGAGGATGATAAGGATGTTAGAAATGAATGTATTGATATTTTTCCTTATCAAATGAATGATGATGATCATTTATCCTTAGTTGAGTGTAATGAACAATATAAATAAGAACAACCACATGATGATGATATACAAGTGAGTGAACTTGACCTAGAGCGTTCTTTGTCACATCTTTCGAGCTCGAATCTATGTCCAAATAGTCATCAAGAGCCTCCAAGGAATGGTTCTTGTAATTCTGTTGCTATTTCCCATCATATTTTTGGTCAAGGTGATTTGGTTGAGGAGATTAATCATAGTGAGTCTAGTTCTTGGGAGGTTAGTATTGATATTGCCAATTTCTTTAACAAATGTCCCATATCACATACAAGATTGGTGTTAGAACCTTTAGGTGATGCAAATCAAGTTTTAATTTTTTTCACCCTCCTGTCCCAACTTTCTGAGCCTTCTTGTATGAGTTTGTGTTCTATAGCTATTTTTGAAATTTTCAGTCAAGAGTTTGAGCATGGTCACATAATTGGAGAAAATATGTTTCATTTCCCTTCCTGGTCATCCATAATGAGTAATATTTTTCAATTTATAAATCTTTCTTATGGCTGGTTAGAGAGGATGTATAAATATCAATTTCATCTTTTCTCCATTTTCAAGCAACAAATGGGCTTGATCTCATTCACTGTTTCATTACATTACAACTTGTCCCCATTTGATTCTTCCACTTCTTTTGGAGTGAATAGAATTGAATGTCCTAGTAAGGTAGAGGAGAAAACAAAGAACCATTTGGAGTGGTTGAATCATGAGTCACATTGTGTTCTTCCATCAAGAACAAACTTGCATACTTTTTATGATCCTATCGATATCTTGATGGATGAGTTTCTAGAAATTCAATTTCAGTCTTGGCATGATTTCATTTCTCTTTATCCATATCTTTCTTTGATTTTCAGTAACAAGTTATAATGGCTTCAATTTTCATTCATATTACTTATAAGCCATATTTGACTTGTTGTATCATTAACTGTAGAGAAATCTCAATAGATTCATTCAGCAAGTGGTTGCATTGGATTTATGATTTTACTTAACACTTATCTAAATTGGTTAGAGTTAGGTAGGTAGGATTAAATAAGCCTCTTTTGGGCAGTAGTTGTTAGCCATTTAGTCTGGCACCTTTTTGTCTTTTCCTTGAAGCTTTCCTTTGAAGCTCTTTGTGTAGTCCTGGGTGTTTTTCTTTTTCCTGCACAATAAAATCAAACTTTTCCTAAAAGTTACGGTTATAGATTAGATTTACTTTCTACTTTTCCATTTCTGATATAGATTAGATTTCTTTATATTTTTCCCATACATGATTCATGAGGTATTTTAATGGTTATGAGCACAGATACAGGTGCAAAAATAAAGAAAAAATTGAAAGCAAGGATGATGAGTTGCTAATGAAGATTAATGCAGAGCAGTTTGAGACCAGATATTCTGAGGTTCTTAAGCGCTCTCTCCCTTAGAGAACTTGTCCCATCTAGAGCTAGATTATATCACATATATAGTATCCGGGCTACCATATTCTATTTTTCAGATTCCAATACACTTTTCAGCCAGTTCCCTTACATATGAGATGTTGAGATGAGCATCTATGATGTATCACTATTTGATGATGGACTATAGTACTTTCCCATGCCATGACTGAGTCTCAGGACACTCACATTTGAGGACTGATGTAGCCATTTATCCATTCACAGAGTAGTCAGTATTTCCTAGAGTTGCAGGAGAATTTTCTCATTAGAAAAATGTTGTTTCAAATTGGTTATATGACTCAGCAGATATTATCTTGTGTTATGATTAGTATTGCTTTTATACTCATTCTTATGACATGTCTTACCATTTAGTGTCTTGGTCCGGCGATCATATAAATATGTGGACTTAGTTTTATTGATTGTATATGTATGTCCCTACTTAGACTTAGAAGTTCTTAACCCATACTCATTGGTTTACCCTCCTTATGGAGAATAGAGGTGATCATTCCCACCATACTTTGGCTCTCTAGTGTTGGTCTCATTGTTCACTATCTCCACACATCCGTTACCTTCCAGATATGTTTATATCCCGACCTACTACTTGACTTGTGGCATGGAGGACCTTTCCTTACTATAGCCCCTTTGTTGGACAATCTTCCCTGTTTATTTTTGTCTCGGCACTGAGTTGCCTAGGTTGTGTTGGTTAAGCCTAAAACAAATAGAACTTCCATCAATACAATGTATTTGGAAATGAAATGAATATCATTCACGAAAAGTAGTGTTTTTAAACATACATGAATGCAAGGAAAGCCTAATGACATTGACTCTTAAGTATTGAAATGAATATCTTGTGAAAAAACATTCATGAAAAGTAGTGTTTTTAAACATACATGAATGCATGAAGCCTCAATAATAAAAGTCAGTGTAATAAATGCATGGACCAAGCCTATGGAATTTCAAAGGCCCAAAAAGAAATGGTTCTTAGAAATTTATATCTAAAGATTGTTGGCCGCACCTATATTTGATTTGGATTGTGAGGATTTGTCAAGGTGAATAAACACCTCTGAATGTAACTTATCCATTTGTTAGACATTGCCATCCCATGTGTTGTTTCTTGTACAACATATGTTAGAGTGACTATCCCCTTTCCATATCCAAAGTGTCTCAGTGTCAAGTTGGTAGTCACCCTTTATCCTAACCATTTGATTTCTATCCCTCACCCTTCACTAGCAAATTGATTACAACTATGAAGTGAATATGCTCTTTGAAAGTCTAGTATGAGTTATGATTAATTAAAGAAACTCTATATTTGGTTGAGAGATCGCCAGTGAAATTATTTCTATTTGTTATAATTTTTATTTGAATGATTTGTAGAGCATGTCTTAACCTATAAAAACTTACAACAAATTGATGCTAGCATGGGTTCTATTATTGATTATTTGATCAGTTACAGATTATTATTCTATATGTATGGGTGTATTGGATATTGTACCTGATCATGCCAAGATATGTAGGGTGTATGATTATGCATCTTATATTGATTTGGGCTCCCTGATTCCAATGAGATAGTTTATTTTCAATTCTGGGCAGTTACAGTGATGATTTGTCTCAGTGTACCATGCTGGTGCAGTTTTTCCATGCTAAGTGGCCTGTTAGAGCAGAGAGGTGATTTGATTGGCTCACCTAGGGCACTGTGTGAGGAGGGGATGGTCCATCCACTTGTTTTTACCATATTACCCCCCTCCCAGAGATCCTGGTGGGCTCATTTTGACAACGGTGGAACTCTAGGAGGCAGTTTGGACCATATCATGGTTCTCGAGGCAGATTAAAAATAATAAAAATGGCTACTGAAGAATATGATTTGGGCTATTGAGGTAAGGAAATGGCATGGGATGAGTTTTTATGATGAGGGTGATGTCTTCCACTCCTTCTCCAGCAGTTTCAACACTTGGATGGACCCACATCCATCTCTCCAGCATATTTTTTTTATTTTCTAGAGCTTTTGGAGGCTCACGATTTCCTCAGAGAGAAACTATTTTTCATATAAAAATTATATTTATTTTTATTGTTCCATGGGGACACACCAGGGTTTTTATTTAATACCCCCTAGACCCACCATGAGATTTATTCATTTTTATTGAGTGGGATCCCCTCTCCTAGGGTGATTTAGTCCATTGATATATTATATTATTGTATTGATCCATGTACTTTATGTTGAGCTCATCTAAACCATTGATTAGAACATTTTGATCTTTTAACCTTAGAAATCCATTTGAAAGGTGGTTAATATTTTGTTTATCTCTCATTCCTATTTAAAGGCGAGAGCTTCTCATTGTAAAGGGGGAGAGATCTAGAGATTTTTGGCTCTGGGCTATTGGAATAAAAATACTTTCTTGAGAATATTGGATCTTGGAATTGGAATGCTTGTGGTGATTGTAAATGCTTATTCCTCTGCACTGACAGAAATTGGTTGCCATCTTTATTTTATCTTCAACTAACATTGTTTTGCAGGCAAAGAAGACTTTTTGGAGGGGTGCGAATTGGTGGGGACGCCTACTCTTCAAGCTTCAAGAGGATGTTTTGGGTGGCAGGGAGTTGTTTTGTCTTTTGTACCAACACTTCATGTTTCTCATCTCTTTGTATGCATCTCTTTCCATTCTTAATTGATTGGTTGATCTTTGTGTCCTTGATTGACAGGAATAGGAAAATCGATTTGGTTAAAGGAGGCAAAACGTTGGCAAGAAGAGTTAATCAAAGTTTGGCATTTGATCTTTGTGGGAAGTAATCCTCGTCTCAAGCCTTCTTCCATTTTCATCTTCCAGGTATGTTCCATGAGGTATGAAATTCTTCTATCCTATCCATCTATTCTCTTAGATCTCAAAACCCCCATTGATTAAAATCCTTGTTTTTCACCTTTTTCTAGATCTACTTGGATCTATCTTGTATTTGGGAATAATAAAAGGAACCCACCTCAATAGCATCCATGACAATTCAAATCTATAGTTTGGTGGCAATAAGGCTTCATTTGACACATTTTCAAGGCACTTAGCCTTCCTTAGGTGAGGTCGCACCCCTTGGTTGGGTGAGTTTGGCTAGTTCTCTCACTTGGGTAGGTGATATCCTGCTTCATTTGAAATCCTCTCATTTGATAACCTACCCCTAGTGCTTAACTCCTTTAATTTTTTCCTTGTGGGCCCCATTCCTCATTTTGAGGGTTTTGCTCCACTTGGGTAATTGGGTGATGCATTTTCAAGCTTAGATCTATGGAGATCCAGCCTACACTGAGGCATGCCACATAAAACCCACCTTGATAGTTACCTTAACTACTAGGATCTACAATTTGGCATAGTTTGGACACCATTTTCCCCTCCATCTAAAGGAACTAGTCTCCTTGGGTCAATTCACACTCCTTGGGGATTGTGTCATATGCTAAAATCCCATATGTGGGTGTGTCTAATTTACCTTGGATCCATATATCCACATCATCAAATACCACTTGTCACCATATCACCCCTAATTTGACCTTGTGGGACCCATTTGAAACATTTCCCTATTTTAAGGAAGTGGTCCCTACTTGTGTATTTCATGGTGTTAGATCTATCTCTTTGGTCCTCCTAGGTGGACTAACTCATTCATTGGTTGAAAAATTCCTAATATCTTAAGCCTCTTCAACCACACTTAAACTCTTGGGCTCACCTAAGCTTTCATTAGTTTTCGTAACTCAATTTACACACTCCCCTATGAACCTTTGCTTTGGCTAATATTCTTTGATTGGTTATAGGGTATCCCCCTTGGTTGTGATTCTTCATAATATAAACTGAAGAGTGCCTTATTTGACATGACTCCAAGCTTGCATTAGGAACCGTTGCACTTCTTGGGTCACCTCTTTAGTTTTCCATCTCCTCTACCGTCCCGGATGGGATACCTTTAGGGACAACTATAAGTTGTGTGACAACACCACCCACCCCAACTTCCAAGAGATGATGCAATCTTGGTGGAGGAAATTGGTACTAAAGGGTTTGTCTAAAATGGAAATCATGCAACAAAAGTTGAAACTTATCAAAACTAAGCTGAAAAATTGGAACAAAACAACATTTGGCAATATCTTCAGGGTTCAATATGCTTTACAGAAGGAATTGGAGAAGCTTGAAGAACAAATCATTAAGAAGTGCCACACTGATGAAAAAAAGAAAAAGCAAAAGGATATGAAGATCTTGTTAGAGAAAAGAGGAAAACAAGAGGAAACTTTGTGGAGATAGAAGTCTAGAATAAAATGGTTAAAGGAAGGAGAGAGGAATACAACCTTTTTTCAAAGATCAATGATCGAACATTAGGTACAAAATAAAATCAACTCACTGAAAATGGAAGAGGGAAATACTTTGTAAAAACAAGAAGACCTTGAACAAGAGTTGGTGAACTTATACAAAGACCTATTAACTGAACCATATCCCAATCGATGGGAGGATATTGAAAAAGTTACAAGGCATATCCCCAGGATGATAAATGATGAGAATAATATTACTCCCATGCAGCCTATCACCATTCAATAGCTGGAGATGGAAGTCAATCAAATAGAGGATGGTAAGGCCCCCAAGACTTGATGGCTTTACTATAGGCTTCTTCCATCCACCTTCCATCACTGTTGGGATTGGTTGAAAATCAAAGTCCTAAATCTTATGGAGGAAGGACAAAGAAATGGGCCCTATCTACTTTCAACCCCACATCCATCACTCTTATTCCAAAATAAGGAGAAGAAACCTGAAATAAGTTTAGGAATATCTTTGTTTTCAATGTATTCTATAAAATCATTACTAAAGTCATTTCTAATAGGTTAAAAACTCTTTTTCCCACTCTCTTCCCTCCAAAACAAATGGGATATGTGGAAGGGTGAAAATTTTTGGACAACATCATCCTAATCCATGAAGTAACGCACTCTTTGAAAATCACAAAGCAACCTGGAATGATTCTCAAGCTTGACCTTTCCAAGGATTTTGACATACTCAGCTAGAAATACATTGAGAGCATCATTTTAGCCTTTTGGTTCTGCTCAACCTGGGTTCAGTGGGTCCTTTCGCTTACCTCGTTGTATTTTTTTCTATCTTGATTAATGGGATTCCATCTTCTACCTTCTCACCATCAAGGGGGATTAGACAAGGGGATCTGCTATCCCCCTTTCTCTTTATCCTAATAGCTGAGGATGTTGGGCGCATGCTAAAGTTTGATTTAGTTGCAGGAAACATCAGAGGACTCTCAATACATGAAAATGCTCCTTGTACTCACCAACAATTCATAGATGATAATCTCATTTTTTGTCACCCTTTGCTTCAGGAGGCTCGTCTGCTCAAAAATGTATTAGATCTCTTTTCAAAAGCCTTAGGTACCTCAATAAACCCAGAGAAATACCAAATATTCTTTTTAAATACCCCTTTTATCACTCAATGCAACATCACTAAAATTTTAGAATTCTCTATCTCTATGTTTCCCACTAAGTACTTAGGATCTACTCTCTTTGATTTATCCAGAAAACACTCTTCTTGGAAAGAGCTTCTTGATAAGCTATGTTAGGATTATTATTAATCCTCCCTTTGAACACAGTCTATTTGTTGAAATTTCCTAGCTTAGGAGGTCTTCATCAATTCACTAGTGCATGGGGGACACACCTAGTGGACACCTACCACTAACTGCACCCATCTGCATGATTTCTAGTGCTCCAGGGGTCAATCCCTATATTTTAGGAACCCACTCTAAGTGTTACCAATAGTGTCCAATAGTTGACTCAAGTAGGTATTTAGCTATGTCCAATTATGCTATGATTCCCATCAATTAGTTCACTCTCAGTCTCTCTAGCACCATTTTGCATGATTTAAGAGAGTATGGGTGCCTTTGTTCACCTACCCTCTTCCATTAACTAGTTGTGAACTCTTTCAGAGATCTAGAGGTTCATTAGTGAGATCTATTAATGATTTTCCCACAATTATTTAGCTCCCAATTCAATCTAGGTTGGTAGATGCAACTGCCTGTTTTTTGGTATTTAAAATTTTTCCTTGATGTTGTATTATATATTCACACATAATGATGAATAATATTGTATGGAAGATTTCTCCTATTGTTCTTCAACTCATTGTGTAATAGAAATTATTCTTCTCTATACTTTTCTTGTGCAATCTATGTGAACACTAATTCTGTACCAAGATCTGACTTGTAAACTCTAATATGGCATCAGATCTCGGTCAAGCCATTCTAATCTCCCTCGGATACTTCCATTGATGCACCATAAGCAGTTGGGTTACACGTAAATCCTGAAATTAATGCCTTGATCCCTCTAGATTATGTCCAGAGAAGTCTATCCATGTGTGAAGCACCCTGATAACGTGCTCATTGTCAAAGTAGAGGTTGATTTACCTTACAAATTTTTTCTTTCTAGTTTTGTGCAACTGTTTAGCTTTCTCACCAATAGCACAACAATAGAGTATGGATCTATCTAAGATAGTAACATTGACTCCCTTCAATTACCATGAATGGAAAGCCAAGATTGAGATACTATTATGCAGCGAAAGTCTCTACAGAGTTAATGTGGCTTTAGAAATTGATCCAAATGCAGTTGTTGAGAAAGCAAGTTGGCATAATAGGAAGGATGAAGCTTATGGATTGCTTTGTATCTCTCTTTATTTGGAACTTCTTTTCCATCTTGATGGCTTGATAAACCCGAATGAAGTTTGGATCAAACTTGAATCCCTCTTCGGAAAGCAAGATGATCTCAGAGGAAATCAATTGGGGAATGGGTTAATTTCATTGAGACCAAGTGAATTCGAAATCATTGAGGAATTCATCACTAAGTTTAAGTCACTAGTTCTTTTTCTCAAGTAGTGTGGGATTGAGAATAAAGAAGAGAAATTAATCCTTTCCATCCTATCGAAGCTGGGTTTGGAATACTCAGTTTTTTTTCAACATTCCATGCAACTAAGTTTGCAGTTCAAAATTGGAGGTTGTCGTCCATGGATGCATTCATAGATTCCCTCACTTAACAGAAAGTCACATTGATTCAAATAGAGACTCTCAAAACCTCCAAGGATCATGCGTTTGCTACTCTTGAAAGCAAGAATTTAAAGTCCAAAGGAAAGCAAAAAGTGAAGGAGAAAAATCCAAATTCAGACTCTGAAGATGAAGGTTCTTATTCTACTGATGAAGGTTCGAATTCCAAGAAGAAGAGAAAAAATAAAGGGAGATCAAAGTCTACCTATTGAAGAAAACCTTCTCACAATGAAAAATAATGTTTTAAGAATATTATGGACATCATGACTCAATTGCTTGAAAGGAACAACATTGATGTTCCATATTTTGAAAGAAATTTAGGGAAAACTTTGTTGATCCCCGGGGCACTGCCACAATTTTCAATTCAAAGGTAATGATTTTCATGATTTGATTACCAGAGATACATATTTTACCCATGTCTATAATTTTGATATTCATTCCGATAAATCATAATAAAAATATCATTTCCTCCCTTGGAAAAAAACATATCAATTCCCTACAGCCATCTCCTTTCAATACTAATTTTTTACGTTCCTCCATCCAACTCTTTCAAACTCCATTCATATTATTCTTTCTCTGATTTAGAATATGATTCTCAGGCTGATATGTAGGTTATGACACCCTTATCCCATCCATTTGATACTCAAAAGACCCTACAACTTCCAAATTCTCCAGTTGGTAAACTAGACAATTTCAAGGTTTCCTACACTGTTTCACTGTTAAAATTTGTTATTATGTTTTTTTTTAATCATTGGTTGGTTTTCCATGTCATTAGGTCAAATTTAAGATCCTTATACTCTCTAGTTTTGCTCAAATTTTAAAATATTCTAGTTACACCTAGTTTTCCTACATTGACTCAACCTGATTTTTGAGCCACTATACCTCGGTTGCTTGCTACTCCATATGAATTAATTTATGATATTTCATATCCTCGTAAGCTATATTAAATAATTCAAAAAGGTTTCACATCATTTTGGAAAGAAGGTTTATGATTGGGTTCACCATTATGCAACTACACAAGAAATTGAGCCTGCTGATTTTGATTGATGTTCTTTGGTTAGTAGATGATTGCACATATCTCTTTTCCATCTATCATTTTATGTTTAGATATGATATTTTATGTTGTCACATCAAGAAGCATTCATATGATTCTCCTTCATCACCAGAAGATGTGTTTCAAAGGGTTTCTCCACATGTTTTTTTGTCTACACAACATTGGAAAACTGACACGTGACGGTGAGGAATATACAAGAACTCCACCAAGTTTTTCACCAAGAAGCATTGCATTTAGCTTATTCAAGTGCAGAAAAAGACAAAGCGAAGAATTTCATTTAAGTTATGTGCCATGTCCATTTTTTAGGAAAGATTTTCCACATGCGGTTTTTCCTTTTTCCTCATTTTACATGGACAAATAAATTTTTACATTTAGATTGTATGGGTCACCTTTGGTCTTAGTTACCAGGACCCAGGTTGTCCAAAGTCAGGATTAAATGGGGGTTTTAGGATTATTATTAATCCTCCCTTTGACCACATACTCTATTTTTTCATTTTCTTAGCTTAGGAGGTCTTCATCACTTCACTAGTGCATGGGGGACACACCTAGTGGACACCTAACACTAACTGTGCCTATCTACATGAGTTCTGGTGCTCTAGGCATCAATCCCTATATTTTTGGAACCGACTCTAAGTGCCACCAGTGGTGTCCAGTTGTTGACTCTATTAGGTATTTAGTTATGTCTAGTTATGCTCTGATTCCCATCGGTTAGTTCACTATCAGTCTTTCTACCACCAATTTGCATGATTTAAGGGAGTATGGATGCCTTTGTTCACCTACCTTCTTTAGTTAACTGGTTGTGAACTCTTTCAGTGATCTGTAGTTGTGTTATTGAGTTGTAGTGGTGAGTTAGCTCATGAATCAGTCTAGGTTGGTAGATTCAACTGGCTCTTTAGGTATTCAAATTTTTCCTAGATGTTGTATTATATATTCGCACATAATGTTAATATTGTATGTAATATTTCTCTTATTGTTCTTCAACTCATTGTGTAATAGAAATTATTCTTCTCTATACTTTTCTTGTGCAATATATGTGAAGACTATTTATGTTCCAAGTTCTGACCTATCAAATCTAATAATCTAGAACTAAAACTAGCCTCCTGGACCTTTCGACCTCTGAACTTTTCCAACCTTCTTACCTTGTTGAAATTTGTTCTCCAATCCATGCTCCTTTATCTATTTTTTGTCCTTTCATCCCCTAACTGGGTTCTCAAGGCCATTCCTAAATTGCAACGTACCTTCCTTTTGCGGGGGGGGGGGGGNGGGACCCTGAAGTCAACAACTTTTCCCTTTGTTCTAAGACCTAGTGGAATTGGACTTCCAGAAACGACATTCACTGGGCTCATTTCTGGAATAAAAAGTATACTAAAGATTGGACAGTTCAGAATCTTATCAGATATGACCTTCCCCCTCAAGGATCTCTGATCTAGAAGGCAACACATTCCCAACGAAATATAATCCAACAACACTTCTTTTGGGAAGTCTGAGATGAAACACTGGCAAACTTGTGGATATATTCTTGACAACAGATCCCCAATTTAGATATATTATTTAATATGCCTGAATTTTAGACAAGCTTCATAAACTCCAACAGGAAGAAGATAAGGAATTTTTGGGTTCAAGAGCATACTTCATCTTCTAGGATATGGAAGGACCCTGAGCTTTGACATTTTGATTGGGGTGGAGAATCCTGGAATGAGGTTTGGGAGTCCTTGCTAAAAAGAAGAATCACAAAAAAACAGGGCATGTATATCATTCATTGGGACCACATGCATAGAGGTACGTTCACGATCAAAGAAGCTTATTGCTTGCTGACTCAAGATTTGAATGAACAATTGCAACCAAATTGGAAGCAAATTTGGGAGGATAAACTCTGGCCAAAGATCACTTCTTTTGTATGGATTTTGTATCATCGGAAGATCCTAACTTGGGATAATATCAAGAAGAAGGGTCTCCATGGCCCTACTTGGTGCACTTTATGTTGCAAGGAAGAGGAAACCATAGATCATCTATTGGACTCTTGTACCTTTATGGATGAGTTGTGGGATAAAGTGGCCATGGCCTTATCATGTTCCTTACAAAAACTAAAAAAAGAAGAAGATATTAACAAATAAATTTGGAACAAAAACTGAACAACAAGAAGAACAAAGAAGGCAAAATTATGAATGACAAAGAGCATATGGAAAAGAAAAGTCAGAACAAATGACATCTAGATAACAAGAAGAACATAGAAAAAAATATCATGACAAAGAGCATATTGATAAAAAAAGAAATATTCAACCAATACAACCATAGTACTCTATGAACTTCTAGAAAATGATGATCCAACAAAAAAAAGAAGTTTAGGTGGTATCTATCAAATAATCAGATTCATCTCAAATGCATACATATACATATTGATGATCATCTACAAATTTGATGTGACTTCTCGTGAGTGGAACCAACATAGATCCATATTAACTCTAGATCGGGCCATGTGCTAAGAGGGATTGAATTTCTCAAGTTGCAAACACGTATCCACTTTTACACATTGAAAAGAGGTTTGAACCTCGAGGGATTTCATCCATCTCAATGCATGATAAATCTGGAGTTAAGATGTATCATTTTATTAAAGTGTCATGTGTCAACTCCATCTTGAGGATGGATTTACACTTCTCCCCCATAATGGATAGTAAAAAGTGCCTCGACTCAATTACTATTAGTGTAGATCCATCTTAACTCCAAATCTAGCATGCACTAAGAGGGATCCAATCCTTCAATATGAAAATCATTTTTAGAGGGCTAAAACTTAATAAAAAGTTTCAAAATAGTTTACATAAAAGATTTGATCCCTCTCATTACATAATAAACCGAGAGTTAATATGATTTAGCTGGGTTATATTAATTATCAAAGTGAGAAGGGCATATTGGTTATATTAATTATCAAAGTTAGAAGTGTACTCAAAATGCTAAATTAAACTATGGTTAGAACATCCATTACTCTACTTTCTTTTTATATAGTAAAACAATCATACTTTTCGAACACGTTCAAGCATGCAATATTCTAGTTTGATGCACCATAGCATTCAAATGATCCTAGCTGAACGTGCCACGATTACCTTCCATGGTGAATGATTTTCAATTTAACAATACTGAAAAAACTTATTATTGACTACCACTTCTTTATATCTCATTTTTTTTTTTATGAAAATTATGCTCATTAAATTGGATTCATGGATTGCCTGTGATTATTAACGATAGAAAAATTATTATCCGGAAAGGACTACACTATCCCGAATAAAGTTATAGGATTGATAATGAAAATGATGAGATAGTGGGATTTCATGTAGAATTGAAAAAGATTTTTTTAGTATGGTAATATTTTTTTTTATGGTTCATTACCAAGTTAATGATTTGAAAAATGGCTAGGTAGAGTAGGTAAATGTTAGAAGTCAATTAATTATATTTTGGTTTTAATTAATAGAATATATATATGGTTCTAATTAATTAGAATATATATATATATATATATATATNTATGTTTGAGATTTTAAAATGTAGTTAAAGTCCACATTAGATATATTGGTTTATGTAATATTTTATAATTTTATTAAAATGTTATGTGCTATTTCCTAGTGGGATGTAGAAAACACCCTTATATAAATACAATTTTTATTATCATATAAATTACAGCATTATAAACATTATCATATTTATTGCACATTTATTAATATGATTATATTTTTTATAAAACATAACAACATATAGAAAGGATGGATTGTTGCATAATAATAATTAGCACACCCACATAGTTTGTGGTTGGATCACGTCTGAAATTTATGTTATTATTTTTTATATTCTTTTTTCTTATCTCACATTCTTCTAGTTATTTGCTATGAACTATTGGTTATCCATTCATCAACAAGCTTATTTTTTATATTCTTTTATTTATTTATAATTGTTTATTTTGAATTTTGAACGACTACCATAGAATCAATCTCGAGAGTACACTTGTCTCATCTTCATTGGTAGATGAAAAAATATAGGCCATAATCCACCCCAAATCTCAAATAAAAAAGTCTATATAAGTAATAATAATAATAATATCAAAGCTTTTTTAGTAATTTAATATTTTAATAATAATAATAATAGTAATAGTAATGTTAAATATTTTTAGTAATTGAACATTAAAATTGTATGTTAGAAGTTCTATGGTGAATTTTCAAAATTACCTTTTCCTTTTGTATTTTTTATATTTATATTGATATTTTATTTAAATTTTATTTATTTACAATATTAAATACTATATTCTATATTTATATTTAAAAGTTTTTTATATTTATTATATTACATTTTCTTGTGTTTGTGGATACTATGATTTTATTATTTATATTTACATTATATTTCATGTTCTATGTTCTTATAACCATAAAACAAACCATTTTTTTAACAATTTTGTATGATATGTATTTTTAAATCATTATATATCATATTAATCTCAAGGAAATGTTCAACCTAGTTTACAATCAATCTTAAAACCCAATTAATTTTATCATATTTTAAGTAACATTGTTGAAATTAAAATATTAAATTATTATAACAATTAAAACAAGGAATAAAAGACAATAATGATGTTCTACTAATAGTTTTACATTATAGTAATTGAAATGAGTGTATTATATTGTTTTTTATTATATTGAGTTTTATTTTATTGTGTCACTTTGGGCAAGTTGTGTGGCTGACTAACTTAGAACATGTTGGCTCAATTAAAAAATAATAATAAAAAGTAAAAAAAAACATTTAATATGTTGGATTATAATAAAAATAAATAAAAAATAGTATACTCATATAAATATACAACTATATTAGGGTAATACTTACAATCTTACAAACTTAAAAGTAAAATATTAGTAGTAAAATTCAATTGACTTGAGTAATAAAAAGAAAAATTATAAAACCAAGATCATTTAAAATTTAATTTTTAATTAGCTAAATTGTAAAACACATTTATGAATTATATATCAAATTTTAATTTAAAATTCTGTTGACTTGAAACCTAAGCAGACATAATGTTAGGAATACAATATGGGATAGAAAATCAATAATAGATTTATTATTGGTCGGCCATTGCCAATAGTCACTTTGGCACATTTCAATGGAATATTACAAACATATTTATAAGGTTTTTTAAATGTAAATACAACTAACAAGAAGCCACGAGCCACTAACCAAGAACATATAAAGTTTAATTTTAAATTAGCTAAATTGTAAAACACATTTATGTAATTATATATCAAATTTCAATTTAAAATTTCGTTAACTTGAAACCTAATCAACATAATGTTAGGAATAAAATATGTGATAAAAAATAAATAATAGATTTATTATTGGTCTACCAAGGCTGCCAATAGCCTTAAACTGGAATATTACAAACATATTTATAAGGTTTTTTAAATGCAAATACAACCAACAATAAACCTCAGGCCACTAAAACCATGTGCTTTAAGCAAGTTAGTTATTTCCCTACCAAGTAGGAACACTCATTAGACAGTTTTGTAAATTAAAGGGGTTTGCACGTCAATAAAAATTGATCCCTCTCGATGCTTGGTAGAGTCATAGATAGATCTATACCGATTGTTAAAATGGAATGTATTAGATATTATTTGTGCTATAATATTATTTTAAAAAAATACTACTATATTATTTTATATTAAATTATTAGTAAGATCTAGACAATCATAAAATTTATAGACATCTCCATATTTAATGAAATATATAACAATACATAAAAACAATGTACAAGTGTACTTTCTATTCCTATACAACTTTATATTCCTACAAAAAGATAAATAAAAATGACATTCTTAATTCTTTATATTTTTAATACATTTTGCTTATATCTATATAATTGATTTCACTTGTATCTATAAATAAATTTAATAATTAAAATCATTTTATTTTGAATTAAAATTGATATAACAACATAAAATTATTGATATTAAATCAATTAAACAACATCTAAACACAAGAGAACGCCACATTTATAACTATTCTCCTCCCTAGCTTCAAGGGTTAGCTCAATTGGTAAGACGTACGCACACTCTCTGGGTTCGGGGAGAGGTCACAGGTTCAAGCCTTGAGTCCTTTGGGGTTAGGCCTTTTGCAAGGATGGCAGGTGGTTTACCACCTCTACCGTCCACTAGTGTGGAATTGCACCACCTCTACCGTCCACTAGTGTGGAATTGCTGGATTTCCCGTGCATATTTCCATATGAAAAAAACTATTCTCCTCCCTCATAACTTATACAATGATAAAATCTTTGTTATAAATATATTATAACTAAAAATTAAATTAATGAATTATATCAAATTACATTATATCAATTTTAAAACTAATATATTTATTGATTTTAAAAAAATTATTATATTTATAATATATATTTTTAAATAATTTTTAATTTAAAATTAAATTAAAAAATCATTTTCATAATATATAAGCATAATAATATTTTTTCTTAAAAATAATATTCTTATTCAGGTTATCTTTTTGCTACTTTTATGTATCAAAGTAAAAATGAATATGCTCAGTAACATCCTTACCGTTCCCTATAGTTGTTCTCATCAAAGTGTTTTATATAAATGATTTATTTGATATTATCGTGATTACCACCTTCAATAATGCCATTGGGTTGTCTCTTTTTCTATTTTTTTATTTTAATGTGTATTTTGATAATAAAAATGAATATGTTTGTTAACATTCTAACTTCTTCTTATACTTGTTTTTTTTATTAAAGTTTGTTTTATATATAATTTATTTATATTTTTATATTCGTTTTATAAAAAATTATTTAATATAATTTATTGTGGTTTTAAAATTTATTTTATGTCAAGTTTTTAAAATTCCAAATAAATAATTATATAAATATATAAAAAATAATAATTAGAGGTTTTTGAATAAATAATTATAGTTATACATAAATAATTTATAACTGATTTATAGATAACCAAAAATTTATACAGATTAAGAATACTATCTATATATATAATTGATAGTTGATAAATAGATAATTAAAAAAAATGTCTATGATCCAATCTATTCCATCTCTATCTCTTAATCATTTGATCTCTATAAACTTGATCCAACCATAAACTATGTAGATGTACTAGTTTATTTGTTATTTTCCTAACTACGACCATTATTAAGTTATGTTTTTTCTTTCATTTTTCATTTTTTCCTACTTTAATCATCTCTAAATCCTTTTATCCTTCTTCTTTATTAAGTCCCACGGAATTATTCCTACAAGTGTTGTTTTATTGTTTTAACTTAAGTGAACCGAGTCCTAAGGGTTGGCTCAATTGGTAAGACGTGCGCACACTCTCTCTCTTCTGGGAGAGGTCATGGGTTCAAGCCTTGAGTCCTTTGGGGTTAGGCCTTTTGAGATGATGACCGGCGGTTTACCACCTCTACCATCCACTAATGTGAGGAAGTATTAATGGATTTCCTGTACATATTTCTATATAAAAAAAACTTAAGTAAACCTAGTTTAATGCACTCTCTTATCTCGCACATATCATGGGTAGGCTTTCTTTTCCCATCGTTATCTTTAGCTTCCTAACGATGGAGACTCTCAAATTGTAGACTATCCATTACATAAAACATGCAATCGATTAATTAATGTTTTTATAGCATTTTTTTTCCACGACAAACTGCTTTCTTTAAAATAAAATAAAATAATTATATAATACTTAGTAGTCGGTATATTTCTATCAACCTACACCAAATACATTTAATATAATTTTACTATCTTTGCCGTAGTTGAAAAACATCTTTCATCGTTCGGAGAAGGTTGGCAACCTTCTTGAATCTGATTGCTTATATATTGTGTAAGATGCCAGAGGCTCGGAAAACCGTTTACAGTTATACATCTTCGACTTGTATTCTTCCATCTTCCTCATGTATTATAACTTAGTGTTAATTTTCATATTACATTATTCGCATGCTATTTTAGCTATGTTACTTTTCCGATACTAATTCGATAATTATTTCTACCTTAAGGAGGTAAAGTACGTAACCCTCCAAGTGCACCTTTTGTTTAGACTTTATATAAAAATGATTTATAATAGTTTGAGATGGAGCATGAGTTTCTAGATGTTAAGTGTGTTAATTACTAACACAACCATTTAACTTGTGGTTGGTGAACACCGATAAATTACAACTTAAGTATATTAATAAATAACTTTAAACATACTAAAATGAAGAATTAAACTGATCTCAAACACTTATAATAATCTACTGGCAAATTTGCTTGCATCTGCAAACACTTGATTCACTCATGTCAACCATCGGACGTTTGTGAAGTAGCCTTTATTAGGAGCACAATGCCCATCTTGTGAAAGATACCCACAGTCCTAGAGTGATCATAAGGAAGGATGTATATGCTCTTGAGGGTCTGGGAGTGTGCTCAAAGGATGCTTATTGTGTTCTTGTAAAAGGCTACTTCTGCAAACTTGGGAGGGTTTAAAGTGATGCACCTGTTTGCAAACACCAACACATTGCTATCAAGTCTTCATTTATGATTTTAGTAGTTTTATTATTATAAATCTCTCACGTTTTATGTATATATTAATTCTCAATTTTCAATGAACAACCAGATTTTTAATCGTTTATGATTTTGTTGTTTTTTTAAATTGATGAAGAGATAAAAACTAACTTATCTAGTTAAGTTGTGATTGGTGGACATCAAAGTTAAATACCGTGAAATTACAAGTCATCTATACTTTAATTATCAGTCTACTCCAAATTAATTATACATTATCCATGCATTTATGCATCGTCTACCAGTTATCCATTTATCAACCATTATATATANCAATCATTCTTTATATATATAACAAAAAAAAACTAAACAAACACAAATCTTTTTTTTTTTAATTATGCTGACATGCATTAATATCTTAGACTTTTGAGGTGGAATGCCATCTATACTTTTTATCTATGGACGAGGATGAGACAAGTGTGTGTGTGTGTATATATATTCTAAGATATTAATGCCTGTTAGCTTAATGAAAAAAAAAGAGATTTGTGTTTGTTTAGTTTTTTTGGTTTAGTGTTTTTAGGTGGTTTTTACATATATATCTATAAGTGTTTATATTCTATAATATGGGACGGATATACATATACCTTATATGTGTGTGTGTGTGACACATTTAATTTATGGTTTATCACTATTCACCAACCAGAAGTCAGATGATTATGCTACTGTAATACCATTAATAATTGGAGTTCACCCATCTTAGCAAATCTTGGTTAGATATTTGTTTATGAATCCAAACATATCATCTAACACAAGAACTAAAATTAGGTTGTGTCACCTCCATGCAACACAAAACGATGACTTGTGTGGATGTTGGCATGCTTTGCAAAATCATGGTTGGCATACTTATTTTATTTTGGAGTTGTTTAAATGTTTGTGATATAAAAGTTGGATTTGTTACATGGTTGAATTTAAACTTAGTGGAAACTTTTGTGTAACCAATGATATTGAAAGGCAGTGTAGTTGGTTTTTAGTGAAGGTGTTTGTGATATAAAATTCGATATTATAACTAGTATAGATCCATATTGAACCTAAATCTATCAAGCACCTAGAGGGATCGAATTTCTTGACATGTAAATTTTTCTTATCTTAAAAAGAAATTAAGATTTTTATTTTTATTTTTTATAAGAGCTTATGTATCAAACATTAGTTGACTCGCATAAGCTTGTGGTTGACTGAGCCTAGTATGGGGGAAATGTCGTCACATTACATACTATGTAATGTAACGTTCCAACATAGTAATAATTGAGCCAACATAAATTTTAATTAAGCAATGTAAAAAATTAAAAGATAAAATGTAAACAAATCCATGAGGTGCAAATTTATCTAACAAGAGATAGACAATAAAAAAGTTTGCATCTCTAGAGATTGGATCCCTCTTGGAGCATAGTAGATATGAAGTTTAGATCGATAAAATGGAGTGACCATAAGAAAATATGGATGCACTCCAAGGGGACCAAGCATGTGCTTAGAATATGCGCATTGTGTTTTTGGTAAAGGTTTTTTTTGCAAACTTGGAAGGCTTTGAAGTGATTCACTTTTTTGCAAACGTCGAGAGCTTAATATCAAAGTGTTTGATACTAAGTTCTAGTCTTCAATTTAGTAGGTTCATTGTTATAAATCTCTTGTGTTTTTTTGTATATCTTAATTCTTAGCCCTTGATGAATGACTAGATTTATAACAGATGCTGTAGTTCTTCCCATGGCACATTCTACTACCCAGAGGAATAAATTTAATTGTTTGTGATTGTGTCATTTAAAAAAAAAATAGATTTTTGTTTATTTGGCTACTTTGTGGTTTAGTATTTTTGCATACATTTATAAGTGTTTATATTTTACGATTTGGGGTGGATGTGGAAGGTGAATCTTCCTTGTGTGTGTATAAAAACTAAGTGGAACTTAACTTGTTACCTATCTGTATTCACCAACCACAAGTTAAATGGTTGTGATACGATAAAACTATTAATAATTGGATTTCGCCCATCTTAACAGAGCTTAATTTGATACGTGTTTATGAAACCAAACATGTCATCTAATATATGAACTAAAAATAGGTTGTTCTTGACCTCCTTGCAGGCACATGGTGATGATTCATGTGGATGTTGACCATGAAATCAATGTTTGTTGCTACGTTCCTTTCATTAGTTGGTAGTAAATAAACATGTCCTATGCATGCTTTTCAAATAATGGTTGGTATACTTATTTCAATTTGGAGTTGATTAAATGTTTATGATTGTAAAAGTTGGACGTGTTATTTATTTCATTTTGGAGTTGATTAAATGTTTATGATTGTAAAATTGGACGTGTTATAGGGTTGAATTTAGATTTAGTGAAAATTCTTGAGTAACCAACGATATTGAAAGGTAGTGTAATTGGTGTTTTGTGAAGGTGTGTGTGATATAATATTTGAGAATATAACCAACATAGATCCATATTAAACCTGGATCTATCAAGCACCGAGAGGAATCCAATTTTTAAAGGTGTAATTTTATTTTATTTTAATCTTAAACTCTTCACACGTCAAGAAAATTTTTATTTTATGAGCTAACATGTGTGTGTCTTTTTTTAAGTGGACATGTTCTTATTATTTTTTAAAATTTATTCTTTTAGCGAGCAAGTAATTATTATTATTATTATTATTTATTTATTTTTGTAACATAATGTTACGTTACATGAAAACATCTTCCCCATTGGTGCAATAATTTGGTAAGAGCTTCTCTGTCAAACATTAGCTAACGGGCGTGAGCATGTGGTCGATCAACCTAGATCCATCTAAACTTTGGATCTAGCATGCGCCGAGAGGGATCTAATCCCTAGAGATGCAAATGTTTTTATTGTCTATCTCTTATTGGATACGTTTGCACCTTAGGGATTTGTTTACATTTTAATTTTAATTTTTTTACATTGTTTTTCTTATCAACTTGTTTACATTGTTTCACTTTTTAATTAATTATATTGTCTTACTTTTTATTTTTTCTTATTCTTTAAAATCTATTATTAATTTGTTAACTAAACTTTATTTTGGCTCAATTATTACTATGTTGGAATGTTACATTACATAGTATGCAAGGTGACAACATCTTCCCCATACTGCATTATAGAAGCACCTCTTGATGCAATTATATACTTGAACATCGCACATTCATTTTTAAGCAAGTTTGAGTCCGTCTTGCAACACATCCCACTACAGAGTTATTGATGGATATTGTTGCCATCGACGCACCCAAGGCATGAGGTATGATGCTATCAGGAAATAGATTCATTGACTTAGGTGGCAACATACAAATGGACTTTCCATATGCCACAATTCAAAAAGAGGAAGGGACATTCTTGGTACTGCATAAGGAATCAATGAGAAGATATCATATCGAGGATCCAGAATATTGAGGGAATGAGATAATTAGTCTCCAGAATAACGTGAGATGCTACACCGTATTTTCCAATAATGTTTTTCTTGAAGAGATTATCAACAAGTTCTCGATGTTCAATTTCAATGGGGCCAAATCTTGATTAAGTATGGGTGCAAATATTGTATTAACTTTCCCATCTAGTGAAGCTTCTCATTTTACTTTTTGTTTATAATTCTATAGTACTAATAATGTGGTCTAAGATCTTTCGAAGATATTTTACATGTATGTTAATTAGCTAAACATTGTGGTATCAAATTATTGAAAATTATTGGAGACTCTTTCCTTATTGTGATACAAGTTAAAGAAAAAAAATCGAGCAAAAATGAAGGTTAAAAAGGTACAAGGATGTCAGGAAGAATTCTTTCCTATATAATTGGAAGTCATGTTCCTCGATAATAGAATCAATAAGCAGATGCTTTAGCAGTTTCCACTTCCAACCCATCTCCATGCTAAGTTCTTGCAAAAGAAGGAAACATGGAAACAATGTTCAGACCATCTATGCTTGATAATATGGGAAATTAGTAGGTATTGATGATGATAATATATAGAAAATTATATGAATTTATGTGAGAAATGCATTCTTGGACGGATTCTCTAGTTTCAGTCAAGTCACACTGAAGGAAGAATAAAGAGTCAAAACAACACTCACCACCCCGTGGGGAAAGTATGACTATTTTAGGATTCCCTTTGGTTTAATGAATGTTGGGGATAACTTCCAAATATCCATGGATTATGCTTTCAAATATATTATGTAGAATATATTGTAAATATATGAAGACAACCTCATAATGTATTCCAAGAAAAGTAAGGATCAACTCCATCATCTTCGACAAGTATTCAAGCATTGTCGTAAGTATGATATATCTCTTAACCCTAAAAAGTAGAATTTTGGAGTTTTACAAGGTAAGTTGCTTGGTCATATTCTTTGCAAATATGGAGTAAAGGTGGATCTTGAAATAATCAAACATATTAAATTAATTTCTTTATCTTGAAATTTGAAAGGCCCCACAATTATTTTTTGAAAGATTAACTTTATGGCATAGATTCATTCCAAATTCCACTAAGATTAGTAAACCCTTGAACAAGTTTCTTAAGAAATATGTAGTTTTCAAATGGTAAAAATATGCGCAGGATGCTTTCGATGTCATAAAAAATGATATTGTGTGAGTGTCGATATTTGTGTGTATTGATTATTCCAAACCATTTCAAATATTTTCAATTTTTCTTCTACTAACAGAATTAAAAGAGTTATTCTACAAATAAATGATCAAAATGAATAATAACCAATAGTCTTTATGAGAAAGGCATTGAGATATGCAAAGTTGAAATATCATATCATGGAAAAACAAGCCTATCCTCTAGGAATATCATTGAATCATTTTAGAGTGTACATTGGATATTCAAATATTATCACTTATGTGACTCATATAGTGGTGAAATAAATATTAAGGAAATTGGATAGTCTTGTCACCAAGGGAAAATGGATCACCAATATTAAAGAGTATTACTTGGAAATAAATCCCACTAAGATGGTGAAAGGACTAGGTTTAGCTCAGTTGATGGAAGAAGGGAATGAGGTTTCTTTTAGTCTTGAAGAAGGAATAAAACCTATGGTATTTGTAGTTATACATGAATTAGAAGGGTGTGAGTGGTATAAGGACATTGTTTACTAATTAATAACTTCTTGTGCCCACCACACCTTCATGTACATAATAAAATAGAATTGAAAATAAAATCCTCAAAGTATTGTTTCATCAATGATGACCTCATATGGAGAAATCCCAAAGGATAAACCCCTCTCTCTTAACCAATCCCCTAACACCCCCCACCCTTCTCTCTCTCTCTCTCTCTCTCATCCCCTACTCCTCCCACGACCTGTCACCCCCTTTCTCCTCTTATAAATTCCCTAATTCTCCCTACATATCCACCCACCTAAATCACTATATATTTATCTACCCACCACTCCTCACCTATATTGTGCCTACTCCATAAATTACCTACTCCTCCCTAAACCCATAACTGTAATGTCCCCATTCAAATAATTGCATTGCAGGAAAATTCCATCAATCCTATTAGTTCCCTAGGTTGGGTGGAAACATTGAGAAGTTAATAAGGGAGCTAATAAGTGGTGTTTAGACATTAGAAGGAATAAATATTTATTTGATGAAGTTAATTAAATGAATGCAAGTGAAAAATGGAATGGCTATGGAGAATGGAGACACATGGAGACTATGGGGCCCACTCAAGGTAGAATTCTCATGTTAAATGTCATCCTCCTCTTGCAATATTGAATATATGGGAAGCCTAATGTTTTTGGATGGATTATAAGGTTAATATACTTTTCCATATACTTCATAGGTCGAATTTGGGATGAATTGTAACTTACATGGAGAAAGGAAGAGCCAAATGGGAGTTTCATGGAAACTTGGCTAGATTCCCCTTACATTTAAGACATCAAGGGGATATTCTTTCCTATCATTTCTCTAGGGAAAACTTTGAGGGATTGGAGAAAACAAGAGAATACCTATATCATAACATGATGGTGACGATATTTCGGTGTAACAGAGATACCCCCCAAAGTATGATGGATAGAGGCAAATGATAGGGATAATACTTTGAAAGAACAAGATATAGTATCGAGGCAAAGGTCCAATGGTCGAAACTTCTCAAACATCACAAAATTTAAGCAACACATTTTGATACATGTCCCAAATGACTCACAACATGGATGTCGATCAATACAATGCAGATCCATGTGAGGGACACCTTATGGAGGTCCTCCCTGTGATGGGCCTGGTGGTCTCGGAGGTGCAGGAGGGACACCTTATGGAGGTCCTCCTCCTAGGGGACCTGGTGGTCCTGGAGGTTCTGGTGGTCCTCCTCCTAGTGGTCCTAGGGGGCCTAGCGGTCCCCTCCCCCCTATTGGCCCTGGAGGTCCAGGTGGTCAATGGTCCTAGTGGTCCCGATGGTCCTGGGGGTGCTGGTGGTCCCAAAGGTCCTGGAGGTCCTCCTCCTAATGGTCCTACTGGCCCTGGTGGCTTTGGTGGCCCTAATCATGGGGATCCAACTTCAGGAGGTTCATCATCTCAACAACCTATGTATCAGTCAACCTATTGTCCTACTGGTGGTTACATGCCTTATAAATACTACAAGTACGTTGAACCGAATCGTCAGTTACCTTTCCTAGAAACTTTGGACTTGCCTTATTTGTCCAAGTTGATTAATGACCCCATCCAACACGATCCTTCATGACCCCCTATTCTAGTCAAGTCACCATCGGACATTCTGAAATTCGATGGTAAGCAGGGAGATGATCCCAAAAATCACGTTATGACTTTCCATCTGTGGTGTTCATCAAACTCCTTGATGGATGACTCTATTTGATTAAGACTCTTCCAACGCAATTTGACCGATACAACCGCGAAGTAGTATATCAAACTTACACGACATTCGTTTGTGGATTTTAGTGCTTTGGAAACTGTCTTCCTCACACACTTTCAGCCACCCATTCACTATGAAACGAGTATAAACCTTTTGACCTCTCTATGTCAAAATACATCCACGCACATATTAGATCATATTCATGAGTGGAGAAGGTATATAAGGCTCACTAAAGCTCCTATCCCACACCAACTCTTAGCTGATTGGTTTACGAAGTCTTTGTTGCCACCAATTTCCCAAGATGTGGCTATGAGGGTTGTTGTCACTAAAGAGCAGGCTATTAGTTGCGCTCAGTATCTGGACTTGGTGTATTCCCTATCCAAAACTTTGTATGACCTTATTCCTCATGATCCTCATCCCATCACGGAACCAGCTAAGCCACTTGTAGAAACTCTTTTTGGTGGGGTTATCGATTCAATCCATCCTCCGTCAATAGTAAAACCTGCCAAACAACCTAGTCCTTCTACCGCTGCTCCTTCTAATCCTACGGTTTTCACCGAGGTGAATGCGATTTAAAGTACGCAATCATCCAGTAGTAAGAAAAAGGGAAAAGGAAACAATAAGAAACCCGAAAACCAACAGGAAAATCCCAAGCCTACGGCCCCGAAGAATGACAATAAAGGAAAAAGGAAAGATAAATATCATTGCCTATTGTGTGGTGGAGATCATTTCATGAAGGAATGTCCCCATCGTGATGAAATTAACAAATTTTTAAAGAGTAACATCACACCGGCAATCCTTACTGACTCTTTTCCTTCTCAGCAACAACTGGTAGACCACATGTCTAACCAGGGAAGTTCTAGTCCTACATAGGAAATTCGAATGATGTCGTCGAAAACTGTTAATTTCATAACTCGAAGTTAGTCATATGACAAACCTGAGGAGAAAAAAAATGAGAAACCTTATCCAGAAAAAGCTCCTTCTACTAGTTCTCCCACATCCTCGTCTAATGGTCCCCTAACTATCAAGAAGCCTAATCTCGACATGATTTTGCGTCTGCCCAAAAGTACTCTTAGGAATGTTGTTTTTAACCCTAATGCCTGAGCTGCATAGTTTTATAATATTTTTGAATACATAGCTCAAGCACCATGTGCAATGTCTACCTTAGAAGTACTCCAGAGCTATCCCACACAACGCAAAAACTTGTTAACTACTTTAGGAGCCCTAAACCCAGATAACACGAATTTGATTTATTTCAACCCAGAGACTCCACAAATCTAGATTACCTTAGCAACTTGATTTTCAGATCATAACAAAAGTAGTTGGGAAAAAGGTCTTTAGGACTATTCTAGATGAAGGTGCTTCAACCTCAGTTTTGTCTCTATCCTGTTGGAAATCCATTGGCTCTCCCGATCTTACGAAATCACCGATGACCCTAAAATCCTTTGATGGAAGAGGTTTCCAACCCCATGGTCTCATGCCAACACTTTCAGTTGAACTAGAGGGAAAAACTATTTCCATTAAAGTGGAAGTCATGGATGCCCCGCTAGACTACAATATTCTCTTAGGAAGAAATTGGTTTTATGCTATGACAGTTGTCGCTTCGATGGTGTTTAGAACCATCTAGTTTCTGCATTTAGGAAATATTTTGACCATTGATCAACTTGATTTCTGTACGCCGAATGTTACTATCCCTACAGAGAATAACATCCCTTTGTTAGGTCAGTCCCCTCATCCTTTTCAGTCGATTGGGGTAGGAATGCTGAAAGACTCTGCCCTTATGGGCGTGTTCCCATCAACTCCTTCTAGCACATAGATGGGGACTGTCAATATGGTCTCTTCGTTTGGATATGATCCCAAGGGTAATTAAGTTGTTGAATCATCCTCCCTAAGCCCACATGAAGCAATTTATGATGCCATCCAATCCGTTTTTGATGTCCATACAGATGATCTTCATCTTGTGGCTTTTGATCCTTACCACTTGCCCTACTGGTTAAAACCTTCTCTTCCTACTCTGGATTATCTCTCTTAGACTTTTGCGTCAGATGAATCCATTATAGAGATTATGAGTACGAATGAACCAGTATGGGAGGATCATCATCACAGATCGTCGTTCCTCCGTAATACCAGTTCGGCAGATAATGATTTTGTATCTCTTTTGGGTACTGATATTGTTGACATCCCGTAAACTGCTGTCTTGTTGTAAAATTATGAGTCTGAAGGCAATTCATGCAACATTAACAAAATGGCTCCAATCGACATATCGGTCAATCCTGGAACTATTGAACATGTTCATATAGGGAAGAACTGTTCAATAGACAAAACTAAAGAGTATATAGCACTTTTTAAAGAATTCCGAGATATTTTTGCCTAGTCTTATGAAGAAATGCCTAGGATAGATCCATCTATTATGATTCATGAGATAAAAACTTATCCCACGGCAAAACCAGTTAGGCAGAAATTGAGACAAGTCCATCCACGAAAGGCTGTGGCTATCAAAGCTGAAGTCAAAAAAATTCTGAGGGTAGGATTCAACTATCCTGTACCCCTAACATAATGGGTATTGAATATTGTTCATGTGAACAAAAAGCAGGGAACTATTCGAGTCTGCATCGATTTTTGAGAGCTGAATAAAGCTTGTCCTAAGGACAACTTTTCAACTCCACACATCAATCAGATTATTGACAATTGTGCTGGAAGTGTCATCTTCTCATTCATGGATTCCTTTTTCGGCTATAATCAGATTGATATATTTCCTGCCAATCAGCCTAAGTGGCATTTATATGCCCGTGGGGAACCTTTGCCCACAGGAAGTTACCCTTTGTTGGGGCCACATTCCAGTGCACTATGTCCTATGCATTTCACGACATTACAAACATCATGGCTTCGTACCTAGACGATCTTCCTACGCATTCATAGAAACGGCAAGATCATCCTCAAAATCTTAGAGATATTTTCCTGAGATGTCACCATTACAAAATACGGTTGAACCCACACAAATGTGTTTTTTTATGTTGAGACAGGATGTCTATTAGGATTCGTGGTTTCTAAAGACGGTATTCAAATTGATCCACCAAATATTGCTACAATACTCGCCCTGCAGACCCCAATTTGTTATCAATAATATAGCACCTTCTGCGGACATAAGTTGTTCCTCTGGTCTAAATGGTTCAAATCCATAAAAAATGAGTAACAACTAGGTTGAATACTTTCCCTGGAAACTGTAGATGCCTAGAATAAAATATCTGATGGAAGACATGCAGACCTACAAAAGCACATCAAATGTACAACAACATCAAAGATACCAGAAAACTATCCATAAATCCATATCAGTGACTAAGGAATATGATAATACATATGTGAGATTATAACACAACAGATTTATGGGATGGAAATCAACTTTGCATTAATATATGAATGAAAGAGCTTACAACCGTTTTGCCTTAGTGTCGATGCACTCCTTCACAAGACCAACATGTCATCCCCGATAGCTCCAACTTTCTCCTCTACGCTCTCTAATGGATTAGGCTAGGATGTTAATTCAGTAGCATAACTTTACTCCTTTCTTCTCCCCTCAACCATGGAGTATGAGCTTGGATTTATAGGGCTCAAAGGGATAGTAATGGTTGAGAAATAGGTGGGTGAGGTGGCCATGAGATCTCGAAATCATGGATCTCGAGATTAACTGACCCAAGTGAGTAGGGATAAGGCTAGGCACAAGGATTTTGTTCTAGAAGCTTCGTGAAACCTCCTTTTCTTCACTTTTTACCAAGGGGACCACTTATACTCCCTTATGACAGAACGGTGCAAGGTGAGAACCGCGCTAAAGAAAAAGGTTAAAGGCAGTGGCACCGCTTGGTTTTCGCATAACTTGGGTTGTGTTGTATAAGGTACCACTTATCTGCTTAAGGGTCAAAGCGTTGTTGGAGTTTTGTATGTTAGGATCAACATCTAGAGATTGTTTCACTTCAAGTTTGGCATTTGAGGGAAAATAAAGGTGTTAGAGATCTTATCACATGCTAGTGACAGGATTTGGGTGTAACATAATGCCCTGGAAAGCATGAGGCTAGAGGGATACGATAGGCAAGATCTTTGATAGAGTAAGTTATCACTTCAAGGTAAGATCCATCTTGATTAGAGAGTGTCATTGAGTAGGCATCTGCAATACATCAATACTTTGACCCATGAGTAAATGTAACCTCATCATGGCTGTAGACCAATACAAGGCAAATCCATGAAGGGAATAAACAACCATGGCTACTAGAATACAATGTAGATCCATGTGATAGAGGACTCAAACATGGACATAGCTACCAGATATACAATGTAGATCTATGCCATATAGATGCAAATTTGAGCATAGCCACAACCATACGAATGTGGATCCATGCTGGTACTTCATACAATATACTCCATCACAACCTAGGGAGAAATCTATGAGTGCTTAACAAATACCCAGGGTCTTCATCTCGTCTTCCACAAAGTACGATTCTAACCATGTGATTACAATGTTCTGAAGTCGAACATGGTAGAAACCACTTGATTACCGACCAATGATGTGAACCGTTAACAAGTGCGAGGGAGATCACCCTTAATGTCAATGATTCCCAAGGTACCCTAGTACAATATATTGAGTGCGAATAGATGTTTTGATGTCGAACACCCAGTGGAATCTTTCGATCAAAGTTCAATTATGAAAACCTTTGTCAACAGTGATAGAATCTGTCATTGAGGCATACAGAATCTGTCTAAGACTATTTCTTGGATGATGAGATGATGTCGACAAGAATAATCTCGTCGAAGGAGGGCCATGATGAATCCCACATCGACGACATGAAACGTAGAATAAAGTTCTAGAATGTTGTAGATAATGTAACGATAGGATTGACTCAAAGGTACTGACACAAAGGTTGTTTTAACTACAGAGGTAAACTTATTTCTTCCTTTGAACATTGGGTGGCATGACAAAATACTTGGAAGGATGACTAAACGGACGGACACACAATACAATGGTGGACAATGCATTCTTTTGAAAGACTCAAAGGAGTGACATGACTCATGAAAGTGGATTGACTTGTAAGCCAGTTGAATACCCAATTGACTGAATGATATGCATATAAGTGCCATGTTCAAAGGTGACAAACGACTTCCATTTGATTTGCAAAATAATTCCCTTCCCTTAATTCCCCCATCATGATTGATGAGTGCCTCTTTTCGTTTTTACGAGTTCAAAGAGGGTAAGAAACACTCGTTTGAGCTCATCCTTCGGATGAGTCCAAACTCATATGTTTTACGAATCTGAGAAAGGAGGGGTTCGTTCCCAGAAAAGGGTCTCTCAGTGTTTAGTTTAATGAGTCCAATGAAAGCAAAATTGGCATCGTTCATGTTTAGAGAATCTGAATGAAGACGAAAGAAGACTCCAAAGGGTCCTTTTTCGTATGATTTAGTCTCTAGGGCCCGAAAAAGTGTAAAATAATACCCGAGAGAACTCTTCCAGTAATGATTGGCTGGAGTGTTCCTTTTTGGTAAATAGTCTATCCGAACCAAAAAATATATAACCTGCCGTCAGAGAGACGGATCTTCAAATACTTTTACGAGTATGAAGAAGACAAGTACTCGACAATCTTTTCATATTTAGGGAGTCTGAAAAGAGCTTAAGGGAGACTCCATTAGGTTTTATTTTCATGATGAGAGATTTTTACAAGTCTAAAAAGAATCGAAAAAAGACTCAAAACTTTGATACTGAGTTCTAAAAGCGTGACCAAAGTATTGAAAAAAACGCACGGGTACTTTTTCCGTTTTATGGAAGTACAAAAAAGTCAAAAACAAACTCACCATAGACTTTACTGTTTCTTCTTTCACTCCTGCAAGACTCAAAAATGACTTTAATGTACTATATAAATGGGTTTTATAAAAATAATGATTTTTTAAATATCAACATAACATTAAAAAACCCTAAAAATAGATATAAAAGTCATTTAAATAGTAAAAATAAAATCATTTTTACCATTTGGTGAGAGCATTTTGGAGAAAATTGAGCCAAATCTTCAGTCAGTGATTCCGGGAGATTCTATCATCCGATTCGAGCATCGTCAGAGCTAGGTAAATGATTAAACCCTAGACTTTCCCTTTTATGCATTCATTTTTTATTTTATGGGGGTTTTGGGTAGTTTTAGGAAAGCCCTACATTGAAAACATAGGCACCTCCCCTGCCCCTTATAGGATAGGCGGTGCATCATAAGAACCGCACATCTTAAGCTGCACTTAGGCGGTTCCACCGCTCTGGGAGAACGGAGCTCAAGCAGTGCCGGTCGTGAGGGGGAAAAATGAATGGGCAAGCAAGAATAGAAGCTTTTAACTATTTTTAATGATTGATTATGTTTCTAATTGGCCCATTGATTGTTTTTGGCAGGTTGTAAGTGATAAAAAATGGTTATATGGAAAGAATGACAACATGATGATGATGATACCTTTGCCGAGAGAAATGCATGGTGTATAGCTGCACTGAGGAACTGTGTCCTTCTAAAATTATTCTGCACTCCTAGCATGGTTTCCCATGACCACTTGTTGGAGTATATCCTTCATATGTGGAACCCGGAGCAGCAATACGTTGAGGTGGAAGCCCATGTGCTAAATATTGAGGTAGAGGATATCTACTTCTTGACAAGATTATTCAGATAGGGTGCTTCTATTTCACTGACTGGTTCCCATGGAGGGGATGTGACCACCTAGGAGTTGATCAACCATCACTGCATTCCTGTCACTAGAACTTATGGGAAGAAAATTCCCATTAAGGTAGTGGTGGACGATCCTCTCCGTACAATTCTTTTGACTATGCAGAGGTTGGCTAGGAGCCAAGGACCTCATCAGGCTTCCATAGCACACATGTTATATGTTATAGAGGCCATGGCACATACTGTATTTAACTGAGCATAAGCATTACTACTGGTCTTTAAGGACCAACTAACCAAGTGTCGGCAAGGAAAGATGAAACAGTTCGGCTATGGTTCCATAATAGCATGTTTCTTCTTTGAGAGGGATTCTCATCCAAGGCCCGAAGTGGTATTTACTGAGCTGAGGGTGAGAGAACCTCATATTTTGAGGTGGGTTGAGATCATGGCCTACACGGGAGAAGGCAGGGGAAAAGTGAAGTTTGGAGCTCCATTTTTTCATTGGCTGAATGATCAGTTCCTCATGATCGAGGATTGTGCATATGTGGTTACTGACTTTAAGGGTGACCCTGAATTACCACTTCCACCTAAAGCACAGTAGGGAGACATGGGTAAGAAACAAAACCATAAGATGGAAATTTGTGTTTTTGTATTTAATGTTTTTTATTTTTTATTTATTGTAACAAGACCTATATATCTTCATGTAGATGTTGGATTAGCACGACCTGGGGAATATTCCCTGTTGGACAAACGAGCGGGAGCTCGGTTTGTTAAACGAGGTGACGACCTGATGGGAGAGCTAGAGGAGAACCTGGATAGGTTAAATTTAGATATACTTGATGCATCGATCGATGACCTCCCGATGAGGTACCAGAGGCACACAGTGAGAGTGCCAGGCCGTCTTAGCTAACTGCTACGTAGAGTAGTGCAGGCTGTTATGTGCTACCATGAGCACCACTAGATAGTTCTACATGATGTATTACTGAAAGATAATAGACCTTCAAGATTTTTTATGATTTTATACTTCCTAAAATCCAAATCACTTCAGATGAGGTCTCGTGACCTATTTTTGTAAAATACTTTTGTACATATATATACAGACTTTTAATTTTGGTGTTTATATGTCTCAAATGGAAAATGTATTTACATGAGTTTTATGTGTCTTCATTTTATTTTACAATGAACCATGTTTGATTTTGAAGTTATGAATGGGAAATATACCAGTCTAGGATATAATTTGCCGATAAATCAATAACTGCATTGTCTACCCTAGGGATATGCCTATAAGTAATAACCTCAAATGACCTTTCCAATAGACCTACCCTCTTATAGAGATGGAGCAATACATGATTTATAATGGTATAGACCTAGTTAAAATGACAAACCACTAACTGTGAGTCCATGAAAACCACCAAATCACGAATGTCCCAGGATGCAGCCTCAATCAGTAGACCTATGACTGCCTCATAATTGACAATATTGTTGGTAGCAGGACCAATGCAAACCACTCTTAAACTGACCAAATCATGAGCAAGGGAATAGAGAACCCAAGCAGCAGAGGCAAGGTTCAAGGTATGGTGGCAAGCACCATTAGCAAAGCCATAAAAAGCCATCTGTTTTGGATAACCAAAACATGGTACAAACAGTTTGGGATACTGAACTCAAAACCATATTGAAAATACTAAAACAAACTGAAAAAAGTCAATCAATGTACATATATACAAGGTACCATACATGAATGATCTAGGCATAGTACCTCTTCAAGTACAACCCATTGCGAGGTTTCCCGAAGGGGACTCCGTCACAATCCATGAGCACACTGAGCCCCTTTCTCTAAAACCTTGGAAACGATAAAAGGACCATACCACATTGATTCGAACTTCCCTTTTCCTAGTTTATCATGTCTTTGATCACAAATCAGCACTAGGTCACCTTTTTTAAACACACAAGGTTGGACAGATTTATCATATTGTGCCTTGACACATTTCTTATGTGCCTCATTGACTAAGGCAACATCTCGTCTAGTTTCGTCAAGATTGGTCAAATATAAAAAACTTTCTTCCTCGGTGGAAGTATTGGGGAGAAGTTCAATGGCAAGTTTCAAAGATGGAATCTGACACTGAATAGGTAGGACAACTTGTAGTCCCTATACTAATTGAAAAGGCCTAAAACCAATCGTTGTTTTAATTGAAGTTCTATAAGCCCAAAGAGCAGAAAACAGAGTTTGGTGCTAGTTGGATTTATGATCTCCGACGCAGCATAGTTTATAGGCCTTTTTTAATGTCCTCAACTTGATCATTAGCTTGAGGATAATAGGGATTTGAGTTTTCATGTGCAAAAACCCATCTTAGCACTTAACCCTACCATCATCTGATTCTGGAAATGTGATCCGTGATAGTGACAATAGATTGAGGAACTCCAAACCTAGCTATTACATGATTAAAAAGGAAGAGGGCAACAATATTACCATCCTCTACATATGTAGGAATAGCCTCAGCCCATTTAGTGAAATAATCCATAGCTAGTATGATGTAACCATGCCCCCCGACTTAGGTAGGCTTACAATGTATGAAATCTATCCCCCATTTGGTAAAAGGGCCAATGGCAATGATGGGGTGTAATGGAGCAGGGTGGGTGCGCTTTTTTGGATAGAAATGTTGAGAGGGTGGGAATTTCTTGACAACCTCATGAAAATATTTAAATATAGAAGGACAAAAATAGCTAGAGTGAAGGATTTTCTGGGCTATAGCCATCCCAAAGAGATGACCACCACATGCTCCATAGTGATAGTCATTGAGAACTTGTTCATCCTCGTCATGGGTGAGGCATCCTCGAAGAATGGTGTCTATGCCACTCCTATATAATGTATCGTTCAGGATAATATAATATTTTGTGTGGTGACAGATACTGCAATGATCGTCACGATATAGAGTGGGCTGAAATCTCTATGTCTGGAGATAAATGATTAAATATCCATACCATGGATCAGTCGTGCTTATCAGGAACATAAATTCATCTGGGAACGAATCACTGGGCTCAAAATCCATTAAAGCATAGGGAAGGCCACACATCATCTCTGCAAAGACAAATGATTTCTTTGAAGTAGCTTTGGAAAACTCAAGGTCAAACTCCTGTAGGATAACAATCCATCGGGAGTATTTTCCCCCTAGCGGCTGATGAGTCAGGATGTAGTACATAGGGTTTTGGTCTTCGAGTACGATGGTGGTGTCAAGCAATATGTAATGATGCAATTTTTGGACAGTAATGACTGTGGTCACTGCTAGCTTCTCCACATGCAAGTATCGAGTTTTAGAATCGATAAGATTCTTACTGGTGTAGTATATCATGTGTTCTTGTCCGTTTTGATCCTCTTAAGCTAAAACCATTCCGATGGTAGTAGTAAAGGCAACAACATATAAGAGAAAATCCTTTGAATAATCTGAGGGGTGTATCACAGGTGAATGGGTCAGAGCATGCTTAATATTATCAAAGGCTTGCTAAGCCTGGTCATCCCAGAAGAATGGAGTATCCTTCTTAAGGAGACGCATATAACCATGCATTTTCTGAGCAAAGTTACAAACAAAACGACGAAGAAAGTTTTCCTTCCCTTGCAAACTTTGGATTTCAATGAGATTGGTTGGGGTAGGAAGGGTGAGTATTGCAGCAATATTTAGTGGATCGATCCAAATACCATCTTTAGAAACCACGAAGCCTAAGAGACGTCGCGTCTCAATGCAAAAAACACATTTGTGTGGGTTCAACCGTATTTTTTAATGGCGGCATCTCAGGAAAATATCTCTAAGATGTTGAGGATAATATTTCTGTTGATGTGAATGTGCATGGAGATCATCTAGGTATGTCTCCATGATGTTTTTAATGTTGTGAAATGCATAGGACATAGCGCACTATAATGTGGCTCCAGTGTTCTTAAGACCAAAGGGTAAATTCCTTTAGGAAAAGGTTACATGCGGGCATGTAAATGCCATCTTATGCTAATCGGTGGGCAATATCTCAATATGATTATAGCAGGAAAATCCATCCATGAATGATAAGATGACACTTCCAACACAGTTATCGATAATCTGATTGATGTGTGGAGTCAGAAAGTTGTCTTTAGGACAAGCTTTATTCAAGTCTCGAAAATCGATGTAGACTCGAATAGTTCCCTGTTTTTTATTCACAAGAATGATATTCGATACCCATTTTATCAGGGGTATAGGATAGATGAATCCTGCCTTCAAAAGTTTCTCAACTTTGGCTTTGATAGTCGTAGCCTTCCGCGGATGGACTTGTCTCAATTTCTGCCTAACCGGTTTTGCTGTGGGATAGGTTTTTATCTCATGAATCACAATAGATGGGTCTATCCTAGGAATTTCTTCATAAGACCAGGAAAAAATATCTTGGACTTCTTTAAAAAGTGATCTATACTCTTCAGTTTCGTCTATTGAACAGTTCTTCCCTATATAAACAGGTTCAATGGTTCCCTATATGTCGATTAGATTCGTTTTGGTAATGTTGAATGAATTTCCTTTAGACTCATAATTTTGCAACAAGACAGGTGTTTGCAGGATGTCGACAATATCAATACAAAAGAGAGATACAAAATCATTATCTTCCGAACTGGTATTGGGGAGGAACGAGGATATGTGATGATGATCCTGCCATACTGGTTCATTCGTACTCATAATCTCTATAATGGATTCACTTGAAGAAAAAGCATGAGAGAGATAATCCAGAGTAGGAAGAGAAGGTTCTAAAGAGTAGGGCAGGTGGTAAGGATCCGAAGCCACCAGATGAATATTATCTGAATGGACGTCGGAAGTAGTTTGAATGGCATCATAAACTGCTTCATGTGGGCTTAGGTAGGATGATTCAACAACTTGCTTACCCTTGGGATCATATCCAAATGAAGAGATCATATTGGCAGTTGTCGTCTGTGTGGTAGAAGGAGTTGATGGGAACACACCCATAAGGGAAGAGTCTTTCATCATTCCTACCCCAATCGACTGATAAGGAGGAGGTGACTGACCTAGAAAAGGGATGTTATTCATCGTAGGGGTAGTAACATCTAGGGTATAGAAATCAAGTTGATCAATGGTTACAATATTTCCCAAATGTGGAAACTGGAGGTTTCTAAACACCATTGAAGTGACAACTGTCATAGCATAAAACCAATTTCTTCCTAAGAGAAGATTGTAGTCTAACGGGGCGTCCACAACTTCCACTTGAATGGAAACAATTTTTCCACCTAGTTCAAGTGAAAGTGTTGGCATGAGACCATGGGGTTGGAAACCTCTTTCATCAAAGGATTTTAGGGTCATCGGTGATTTCGTAAGCTCGGGAGAGCCAATGGATTTCCAATAGGATAGAGACAGAACTGAGGTTGAGGCTCCTTCATCTAGAACATTCCTAAAGACCTTTCTCCCAACTACTTTTGTTACGATCTGAAAAACAAGTTGGTGAGGTAATATAGATTTGTGTTTGTTGGTTGTGGAGCCTAATCTTCCAGATCCAGAGATATTATTCAGTTGTGATTGTAACCCAGGAATATTGTACACTCATTCCCCCTGCCTTGGGGTTCGGGGCAGCGCCCCGAAAAAGGGGGTTGTGTGTTGGCCAATAGTATTGCGGACCTATGGTATTGGGTTAACCCTAGAATTTTTCCCATGGTATTTCCCCTATAAAATAAAGCATTGTAAATCGACTGTATATGGTATTGTATTCTATTGGAAGAGAGACTGTGAGAGGGTGAAGAGGAAGTGCAGTAGTTTTGCTACATGGTGTATCCCTTCATCTTTCTAGACTGTAATAAAAGGACTGGAAAATTTATTTGTGGACGTAGCCCATCGTTTGGGTGAACCACGTTATATCTGTGTCTCTCTGTAATGTTTTAATGTGGTTTTGCATCTTGTTTATTGATTTAACTGTATATCTGTTATTGCTCTGCGGTCTTGTTTTCTAACAATTGGTATCAGAGCCAAAAGGTCTATTTGGTTGGTAAACTCGCAGGAAAAAAGGGTTCCTGGTTCGATTGGGAGCAATGGCGGAAGAAGGAAAGTTTAGGGTCAAGAAATTTAACAGCCAAAACTATCAGTTATGGAAGATGCAAATGGAGGACTATCTGTACCAGAAGGATCTGTACCTGCCGTTGGGTGAAAAAGCAAAACAGCCAACGGCTATGAAGGATGAAGAATGGGAGGTTCTTGATAGAAAGGCACTAGGAACAATACGGCTGTGCCTGGCTTCGTCGGTGGCCTTCAATATTTCGAAAGAAAAAACAACAGAGGGTGTGATAAGCGCATTGAGTAAGCTCTACGAAAAACCCTTGGCTTCTAACAAGGTATTTTTAATGAAGCGTTTATTTAATATGAAGATGTCGGAAGGTGGATCTGTTGTTGACCATTTAAATGAGTTTAATACACTTACCAGTCAGTTAAGTTCTGTAAAAGTGAAATTTGATGATGACGTTAGGGCTCTTCTAATCTTGTGCTCATTGCTAGAAAGCTGGAATAGCTTGGTCATGGCTGTAAGTAACTCTGTCCCTAGTTCAAACACTCTTAAGTTTGATGATGTTGTTAGTGTTATTCTTAGTGAGTAAATGCAAAGAAAAAGAACAGGTGAGACATCAGGTAATGCGTTGACCATGGAGAGCCGAGGGAGACAAAACAAGAGAGGAAGGAGCCCAGGAAATCGTGCCAAGTCTAAAAAGGGAAGATCCAAGTCCAGCTTCAGAAAAATAGAGTGCTGGAACTGTGGTAAGAAAGGACACCTAAAGAAAGACTGCAGAGCACCAAAGAAGAAAGGTGAGAGGCAGCAAGAGACTACCCAGGAAGCAAATGTAGCAGGTGATGTGTTACAAGATGCTTTGATTCTTGCATTAGATAATACTAGTGATTACTGGATAGTAGATTCAGGGGCTTCATGTCATGCTACACCCGATAGGAAATTATTTTATGATTATGTTCAAGGTGATTTTGGGCATGTGTTATTAGGGGATGATGAACCATGTAAAATTGTTGGAAAGGGTAAGGTATGGATTAAGCTAAATAATGGAAATGACTGGTTGCTAAAGGATGTAAGGCACATTCCTGCTATGAAAATAAATCTGATCTCAACAGGGCAGTTGGGAGATGGCAGCTGTTTGTCTACGTTTGGAAAAACGTGGTGGAAGGTCACTAAAGGATCAATGGTAATTGCAAAAGGAGATAGGATAGGTATGTTATATTTATGTCCTCATAATACTGATTATTCTATTTCTGTAGCTTCCACAGAAACAGGTGCAGTGTTGTGGCATCATAGGCTTGGCCACATGAGTGAGAAGGGGATGCAGATTCTCCACTCAAGGAAACTGCTTCCAGATATGAAGCAGGTAAGTTTGGAATTTTGTGAGAACTGTGTTTATGGAAAACACAAGAGAGTTAGATTTCTCAGGGTTGGGAAACAAAAGAAGAGTGAAAATTTAGAGCTTGTCCATACAGATGTATGGGGACCTGCTCAGGTACAATCTCTTGGTGGCTCTCGTTATTATGTTACTTTTATTGATGATGCAACTAGAAAAACTTGGGTTTATTGCATTAGATAGAAATATGATGTGTTTGATACTTTTAAGAAGTGGAAAGCTTTGGCTGAGAATGAGACAGGAAAAAGGTTGAAATGTCTCAGATCTGATAATGGAGGCAAGTACTGCAGCAAGGAGTTTGACAGTTACTGTTCACACAATGGGATTCGTAGAGAGAAGACAGTCCCTGGAACACCCCAAGAAAATGGTGTGTCAGAAAGGATAAACAGAACGATCATGGAGCATGCAAGGTGTATGAGATTGCATGCAGAGTTGCCCTTACAGTTTTGGGCTGATGCTGTAAACACTGTGTTGAGGCCTGGAAATTCGTAGGCAACAACAGAAAGGGATTCTCCCCAGTCAACGTTCCCAAATAGCCCGTGACTGTTTGGTATGGGGAATCCGTCCGGTTTGCGGTCCGGCTACCGTAGGTCAAAGTAACAAAAAACAAAGGTTTTACCGGTTGCGGCCCGGTCCACCGTGTATATTTTTGTATTTTTTGACTTAAGTATGATATGCATATGCCTAATTAACTATGCAGGGTGATAAGGATGCAAGTAGTATGCACAATGTGATGTACAGGTTCTTACCTCTCGTCTTAGGCTCACAAGCATCTAAATCACATGTGCAGAAATAAAACTATGTATCTATCTATCTATCTATCCCCAGGGAGCAGACTTTAACTTATTTGTGAGTAATGTGAATTGTGCATGTATCATAAAGAGAAATTACACATAGCGGATATTTCTTCCTACAACACATGAATGATTAAATATATTTCAACAATCAGTTAGCTGATTGTTTTATGAACAACATACATTACTCATGGTGGTAATTCCACAAAATAAACCAGAAATCATTTAAACAAGAACATAGGTTCTAAGATTTAAAACGATCTCACGGTTAATGAACAAAAAGCTGAAAAAACAAAATAGTTCATCTTTCAGCCATCCACAGCATAACATTTGAAAATGCCACCCCTCTTCCTCCAACAGGAAAACAATACTTCTTTATTGCAAAGAGAAATAGTTCTTCTTACAATAAAGTTTTTCATGTCTAACTGGGAAAAAGCCCTTTTTTCCTCTTAGTCTATTACATTTATACAAAAAGGTGAGACGGTTGGGCTGCCCAAAGTGACCTTTGGGCTTCCCAACTCCTCGTTTCCCAACGCTTGACTTTTCTCAAAGGTTTTTTTACAAAATGTTACATATTACAAAAAATGACCAATCCTTTATGAGGAGGGTCCCACTTGGGCATCTAGAAATTTCTTCCATGCCAAAGCTTCAGAGGCAATGCCCTCAAACTCACAAGGCTCTAAAAACTGAATATTTATCTCAAACTTAGCAGCCTGGTTCTTTATAGCCTCAATCTTGGCTGCACTCAATCGAAGCTGATCCTCTAGGAGCTGCACGCTGATAGCTGAATGATCTACTTCGCTTCTCAAGATCTGATCATCCAGGGATTTAATCTGCTGTACTTTAGCTTCCTCCTCCTGGTATCTCTTCTGCAATAGCTCCACAAAGGCATTGTGATCCGGGACAGCTTTAAGCCTCTGCTCGGCCTCTATCTGGCACCGGTTGTAGGTAATGAGAAGCCTTTTGAAAAACTCGGTGCATGCTCCTTTCATCTTCTTAACTGATTTTTTGAAATCCTCCACAGTATTTATAACAAATTCCAGCAAGTCATAATCCCGTTTGAGGGCCTGCGTATCCTTTGATGGCAACTCTGCTGGAGTTTCTTCCTTGTTTTCCAGCCTTGCCATTCTTGCAGTCAAGACTTCAAGGACGTCCTGAGATCAATCTACAAAGTAAGAGGAGGTCTCTAGGATTTCCTCCAATCTGCTATCTACCTACAACACTTTGCACCTCTCTCCTTCTATAGCAGTCTGTAGCTGCAGCATCTTATCCCTCTGGGCCAAGATATGCTCTTTGAACGATTGGAGGTTAACCTGTTGCTCCCTTGCTTCCTCCAGAGTGGTTGTCAGAGAAGCAATCTGCTCTTGATGTTTCTCTTTATGTTCTTGGGAGTGCATCTCACTGGCCTGCAAGATAATCTTTTGCTGCTCTTCTAGCTCTTCTACCTTTTCCTGCAGCCGTTCCTTCTCCATCTCCAGCTCTTGATATTCTTTCTGCACTTTTTCCAGGCATTCTTGAGCAGTTCCACTAGCTTGTTTCTCTGCCTGGAGGAGATGCAACTCAGCCTTATAAGACTTCATTTTCATCTGCATGTCTTCATACTTCCGCTTCAACCTATTTCCCTCCTCTCTCTCTTTCCTCAAGGTGTCTTTCAATTGAGCAGAGGATTTCTTAGATAGCTCCAAGTCTATCATGATCCTACCCACATTATCCTCCGATGCTTGAATCAGTGATGCTCCGGCTCTAATGGTGAATCTTGGATCTTGGTCTATTCCCAACATAACAGGCATCTCCGTTATCATTTTACCAGGAAGACCTTCTGTTTCAATTTTCCTTTCTGTTCTCTTCATTATTCTCTTTGTTTCCCTATCATAATAAACAATGTTGAAATCAGGGATTTCTTCACCCACCTTCTGTACAAAGGGGACCAGCTTGAGTGTGGGGACCATGGGTGTGTTGGTAACAGGTACTTGTGGGTGCTGAACCTCGGGGTTCTCCATGTCCTGGGTCTGCCCTGCAGCTGTTTCAAAAGTTGACTGCTCTGTCTGTGTCAGATTTAGCCTTTTAGCTTCTTGCTTTTGGAGTTCCTCATCCAGCTTCCTTTTCTTTTCTTCTTCTTCTTTCTTAGCTGCTTCTTTTGCTTTCTCAGCTACTTCCTGAGTAGCTTTCCTTTTTTCTTCTTCTTCTGTGTGTAGCCACCCTGCAGCTTATTGTGCTAACCTCTGGGCTTCCTCATTTCTTCTTTTTGCTTCTTCTTCAACCTTTGCTTGTTCGTCTCCCTTCCCACCTTTGGTGGTGATCTTCTTCTTGAACCTTCTTCTCAAGGATGTCATGTTTACTGCATTTCAGAAGATGGATTCTTCCCGATCCCAATGGTGGGCATACTCAAAATGCACATTGTTTGTTTTGTAGTGTTCAGCTACTTTACCATGAGTATCATTCCTACGGAAGGGCATCTCTCCAAAATGGAACTTTTCCATCTCTTCTACAAATTCATCATCCTTTTTAACTCTAGTAAACTTGTAGCTTCCTAACCTGAAGGGAAAAGGAGGATAGGCGATCTTCTTGTGCTCAAACAGAAAGTTGCCTATTCCATCCAGGAACACTTGTCTTACTGCCTCCTTATGAATAATGCAATCAGTTGCGTATTTGGGCAGCAGGGAAGGTGCTCTCGAACCTCCAAACATCCTGAAGTACAGGCCATTTTCAGTCAAATAGTAGTCTGCATACTCCTCTATTACTTGCAGTGCCTCCTCTTACATACAATCACACTCCTTCAGGAAAATGAGTGTGTATAAGGGCATGATAAAGTGTTCACATACTTCTCGATAATGGCTGTGATATTTGTGTGCCCACAGCGGTTTATAGGTAGCATAGACAGGCATTCTTTCCCTATCCTAGATGCACCTGAGTCCGGGGAAAGGCTGATTACACAATATGCAATCGATGAGTATGGAACTCATATAGAACTCAGACCTCTTTTGGGCCACTCCTCCTAAAGCTGAGGCCAAGCAAGCTGAAAGAATATTTGATACAAGGCTAGCCCAGTTGAAAATTGTCCCCTGGGTTACAACATGGAAAATGATGGGTATCCACTCTAACTTGAAGAACCTACCATTTTCTCTTCCAAAAATCTTGTTCAGCATTAAAGCTATGAACCTATAGGGGGCCCTTAAGCTTGTTGTATCATAATCACCCGTCGGTCTGTATCTGTAATGCTTTCCCTGCAACATCATCTTTTTAAGAGTCTCTACCAGGTCCGTTCTAATATTGTTCAACCAATCATCAGATAAAAATATTTGGGCTTCTGGCAGGTGGTAGGCCAGAGATACATATCTAGGGCTATATGCAGCATAGCCCTGTCTTTCAACATTTTCCAGAATCATTGTTGTGACATCTGCCCGGGGCAAAATCCAACCAATTACTTCAGAGCACGGGAACAACTCTGGTCTAGTGGCGATCTTCATCAGTGAAGATCTTTCTATGTTGGCATATATGGACTCTTCTTCTAATCCCATGTCAGGAACCTCTCTGCGTGTGATCAATCTATATATTTCCCCCCACTGGTATTCAGGTTCAATACCAGAAATGCACTTAGTGTCTTCGTATATGTATTCAATTTTAGTGACAACTTCTACTTCGGGCTCTTCCTCGACCACCGGGTTCTTCTTCTTTTTCCTCTTTGACATTGTGGATTCTTCCTTCCATAAAATTGTAACATTAAGCCATTTTGGTTGAGTGACAAACTTGAAGACATCAATGTGTAGTGTGTTGTTTCCTCTATGTTTAACATGATAGCAATTAGTCAATGAAGCAAATATACACATGTATATAAGCTGAAGTGGCCTAACTAACCGAGCTATTGAAACACAATGCGTATTATTCAATGACTTTGTCTATATCTAGCATGATGGGAAATAGTTATATGTAGTAAACTGTGCAAGCTACCACTGCTGTATGATATTAAACAATTCTATCAACCACATTTAGGATGGAAATAGATCTACATTAATATGCAACACATTTCAGCTTTCTATGCACTCCATGGTCATCTCGCAGCGCGGGAAAGACAGTAGCAATTACGCAGGTTTTCAATGACGCCTTAACAAAACCCTGCCCACGCACTTATGGTCAATAAACTAAAAGCAGTGGCATATCCCTTTCAATCGGCTAGGAATTCGACGCTGAGTTCGAACGGGGTCGGGTTGAAACGCATAGGTGAAAACGGCTGGGGTTTTAATGATGCAGGTAGCACAAAATCGAGACCAACCGTCCAACCCTAAAAGCAAAGGTCACGACGAACCTATTCCAACCCACAATATTATCATACAGGGTGGTTTGGTGTAGACAGCGTAATGGCCGTCTACACCAAACCCCTTCATTCTTTATGCGCAGGGTCGCACGACAACGACGGCGGGGAAAAAAATACTATGCAGGTCAAAAATGCCCCTCCCCGCGGACAACAATTCCACCAAGAATCAAAATATATACATGCAATTATGGGGAAAGAAACAGCCGCAACACCTAACCGTGGAAAACCAAAACCACCAAACGTTCAACGGAACGGGGAAAGGAAATAGAATCCTACTTGGCACTGATGTGTATCCATTGTGTGTGGTGGGACGAAGACGATTAGGCTTCTACAGTTGCCACCTGGATGCGGGTACCGGCAATGGGGTCCGAACAAACTCGAGCGATCAACAACACGATAGCGACAGAGCATGGCAGTTAAAAATATCAATAGAATAATAAACCCCTCGACCCCGTATATATAAGGTCAACACTCGCGGCATATCGGATGGCGGACCACTTTTGGATCGGAGACTGAAAGCCAACTTTCTTCCGCAACGGCAAACGGCCAAAACGCTAAGCCACTCATGTACCATACTTAGTGGAACCTCGGTATACTATTCATCGGGACCAAAGTGAAACCGGAGCCGCAACAGCAGAGCCACGGAGCGTAAATCGATCCACAACCGGTAAAATTTGAATCGAAAGCAAAATGACTCTGCATCGGAAGGGCTGGTGCTTCTTTCATCCGCAACGGCGGAACCGTAAAGCGTACCACCATCCGCAACATCGGGACTTGAATCGGAAGCAAAAACACTAAAGGTTGGGAGAGTTTAGAGCTTTGGCAGCCGCAACAGTGGAGCCACAAAAGATGCGGCCTTCCACAATGGCGGAAGCCCCCCGACTTACGGGATCGGAAAAAATAACACAGGCAGGAAACGGAACGTTGAAGCAATGATTGGGAGAGGAAGTGGTTTTCCATCCACAACGGCGGAGAAATAAATGACAAATCCTTCTGACATAAACCAAAAGATTGGCCGATGTGAAAACCAACGGATCGAAAGATGAAAGTGTATTTCTTTCTGCAATGGCGGAAGACCAAAACAAAGATCCACTTGCAACGACGGAAGACCAAAACAAAGATTCACCCGCAATGGCGGAAGACCAAAACAAAGATCCACCCGCAACGGCGGGGCACTGACCAAAATAACTTCCGATTCGGGCATGCTTCAAATGCATTCAAAGGCAGCAATAAAGCTTGATCAAATAGTGGATTACTTCAAGCATCAGAGGAGGAATAAAAAACAATTGGTATCTCAATCCAAGCATTTAGAATTAACTCAAGGACAAAGAACTAATCCAAGCAAAGGAGGGTCCTAAATTTTTTTGGAATTTTGGGAAATTTGTTGCAGCTGCAACAATTGGAGACTACCTGGTGAACCCCATATTTCTGAATTAACCCCTTCCTAGTGCAAGACCGTCTGAATAAAAGTTGAAATCTTCTAGATGCTTGTATCCCCAGGCTGGCCAATTTAAGCATTTAAACCATTGAGAAGTAGTCCATTCTTTGGGAAATGGTAACATCAGAAACATTGCAAGTCTGAATGACTATTTTGAGGCCTAATGAATGAGGTTTATTTTACCCGTCCTTAGGTAGTTTCATGCTTGGACGCCATAGGATTGTAACAGATAGTAAACAACATTATCCTTTTGTTCCTCATTCCCATGCCAATTGAACTTTTGTGCCATTAGAACTTTAGTTCTTTTGAGTCCTCCATTTGCCTTTCTTTCTGAATTTTATTCAGGCTCCTCTATCCCATAGTGCCCTTTTGTGTGAGAGAAGAATTGGCGTTTCATCTCACAGACGGAGAGGAACTTTCGGCAATTTTAAATTCATGCTTTTGATACTTTGCTTTGATATGTCTTGTTTCTTTTAAGGAGTTTTGACTCTTGATAGCTTTTAGCTTTTCTGAAATTATGGCATGGGATCATTTATATATGATATACTATTTACCTTGCTTCCTTTCCGTGGGTCTTTCGTTGTCACCCCCTTGGATATTTAATATGTGAAATGGATGGAGCCTTGAAATAGTATTCCAGACCTCTTTACTTCTGAGTTATTTACAGGGGTTAAGTAAGACTTCAATGAATGCATGGCCAGTTAGGAACACTGCTACTAGAAGACATTCTATGTTTCAAGTACAGTCTTTTGCTCAAGATTTCAGTTAATAAAGAACCCTGATGTTTCCATTGCAACCAAAAGTTTGCCTCTTTATTCAAAATCAATAGAACTACTAACAAAGCGGTGAAAATAAAAGAAATCATCAAAGCTATAAATTAAAATAGAACAACCTCAAATCAATAATCAAAGCATTAAAGCAAACAAATCAATTTATTTATGTACAAAGCAAAAGAAAAGAAAAAATTTTGCCCACTCCTGAAAATCTTTAATCTTAGGGAGTTAGAGGGTGGGCTAGATTATAGACATGAGACATCTAACCATGGTCTAGCTATGCTATTTTTGCAATTGAACACATGTCTACTATCCTACATTCATCCCTTTCAGCCTGAGGAAGTTCAAGGAGATCAGGTTGAGTGTCAATCATTGAACTGGCCTTTATTGAGGTAGGATGTCTTAGCTTAAGCTCAGTCAGATAGTTTCCCAGGACAGAATCAGCAGATTCATTTCCCTCTCCTAGCCCAGTAACATTGTGCTTCATGTAGGGCTCTCTTAAAATCTTAATCAGGTTTGGGCTCCCCTTCTAAGGCAGCCACAAGTGTGACCAGTCAGAAGCAAAGTACCCATCTAGTCGTGCTGACCAGTCTCGATTCAAGATCAATCCATATCCATTAGGTATGTCTGCTACTACAATATCAAGGTACTGACATATCTTTTTATTTGCAGACAATCGAATCAGAACATTCTTCATCTCCCCCACCACTTTGACACTATTCTTGTCTAGTTGAGTGACGTCCCAATCAGTAGGTATTAGCTGCCCATTAAGTTTTTTGCAGATTGCAAGAGGCATAACATTCACCGATGATACAGAGTCCACCAGACAATTATGCACCTTATGGTTCAAAATTTCCATAGTCAAAAGGAAAGGTGGGGTGCTAGTTTTCCTTTCCCTAGTTGATTTGACCTTTTCTTCCACAGGTTGGTTTTCGGTGGGTATTTCCTCTTTAACTTCCTTAGCTTTTCCAGTGTTCTCTTCCTCAACATCTTCCACAGGTTTGAGAGGCTCAATGATTGGTTCTGTTTCCTGGTTGAAAGTAGTTACTTCAGGCAGTTTCTCTTCATTACTGACATCTGCTTGTCTCTTGACATTCTTTTGCAATCTTTTGATCTTCGAAATTGTTAAATCCATGTCCTTTGTTGCTGTAGGTGTGCATTCAATTTTGAGAGCGCTCTCTTTAGTGTCAAACAGCGAGACACCATCCCATGAAAACATGGTGTCATTATCTTGTTTCTCCATAGTCTGGTTTTTCTTTTCCTCTTTACCACTGTCCTTGGTCAATTTAGAGTCTAGCAGCTGATTCATAACCAATGTCATCGAATTCAACCATTGAGGGCACTTCTTTTCCGAATGATGTTGTTGGTGAAAAGTGCAGAACTTGTCTCCCCCCACCTCTGTTATGTTCATTGATGCTAAATTTAGGGGAGGGATTTTCCATTGGTTGCTATCCTCTTTTTTTGGATGGTATGGTTTATAATTTTTCGACATTTCCCTTTCTTTTTCTAGATCTATTATTCGGTTAGATAGTTTCTGCATCATTTTCAGCATTCCCTCAAAATCATGTGATTGCTCCTCTTTAGGTTTAGACAGCAATAAAGTTCTTCTATTTGTAATTTTCTCTCCAGGTAAATCAGGATAATCTTCTACACTTTCCCTTTCAGCCTCTACCCTTTCTACCTCTTCATAAGTCTCTACCAATGTAGGTTTGGCTTTCATCTTGGCAAACATGGCCAGCTTAGGTCCTAGGGCTGAGGTATAATATTCAAGTAAGACTTTGTCTGAGGGTTTGTCAGCTTCAGAAAAGTTCTTTAGGTATATTGAAAATCTTTGAGCGAAACTATGTACATTCTCATTCTTCTCTTTTCTTAACAAACCAAGACCTTTCATAAATGAGGCATGTGTTTTTTGGGCTGTGTATTTACTTCTGAAAACCCTTTCGAAAGTATTCCAGTCCGGGATCGAGTTTGTGGGTAGGGAAAAGTACCATGAAGCAGCTGCCCCTTTCAAGGTATGAGGGAATAATCTACAGACAACATCTTCGTACTCCCCATCCCTTAACCCTTCTACCGCCAAATAGAAACTTTGTAAGTGGTCATCTACAACAATCCTTTCCTCAGGTTCAAACTTAGGCAGCAGCTTATCAAAAGCTTGAGGTAGGTTATGCAATGGAGGGGTGAGGTTCAAAGGGGTTCTAGCTTTCCAAGCAGGCAATGGGTTGGGCTGATTCACAATTACACCAGCCATGAGCACAGGTAAAAGAACAAAGTCTAAGTAAAGAGCAACGTAGGTTGAGAACAGGCTTTCTTACTTCAAAGGTATAACTGAAACCTGTAAGTACTTGGGTTAGTTTACAAGATTTAAACATCTACTGGTGGGGTAATCTTGGGAAAAATAAGTTTCCACGGCCAGCCATGCACTGGCGGCCCTCCTTCTAGAGCAAGAACTGTTGAGGCCTGGAAATTTGTAGGCAACAACAGAAAGGGATTCTCCCTAGTCAACGTTCCCAACTAGCCCGTGACTGTTTGGTATGGGGAATCCATCTGGTTTGCGGTCCGGCTACCATAGGTCAAAGTAACAAAAAACAAAGTTTTTTCCGGTTGCGGCCCGGTCCACCGTGTATATTTTTGTATTTTTTGACTTAAGTATGATATGCATATGCCTAATTAACTATGCAGGGCGATAAGGATGCAAGGAGTATTCACAATGTGATGCGCAGGTTCTTACCTCTCGTCTTAGGCTCACAAGCATCTAAATCACATGTGCAGAAATAAAACTAACTAACTATCTATCTATCTATCCCCGGGGAGCAAACTTTAACTTATTTGTGAGTAATGTGAATTGTGCATGTATCATAAAGAGAAATTACAGATAGCTGATATTTCTTCCTACAACACATGAATGATTAAAGATATTTCAACAATCAGTTAGCTGATTGTTTTATGAACAGCATACATTACTCATGGTGGTAATTCCACAAAATAAACCAGAAATCATTTAAACAAGAACATAGGTTCTGAGAGTTAGAACGATCTCACAGTTAATGGACAAAAAGCTGAAAAAACAAAATAGTTCATCTTTCAGCCATCCAAAGCATAACATTTGAAAATGCCACCCTTCTTCCTCCAACAGGCAAACAATACTTCTTTATTGCAAAGAGAAATAGTTCTTCTTACAATATAGATTTTCATGTCTAACTGGGAAAAAGCCCTTTTTCCCTCTTAGTCTATTACATTTATACAAAAAGGTGAGATGGTTGGGCTACCCAAAGTGACCTTTGGGCTTCCCAACTCCTCGTTTCCCAACGCTTGACTTTTCTCAAAGGTTTTTTTACAAAATGTTACATATTACAAAAAATAACCAATCCTTTACGAGGAGGGTCCCACTTGGGCATCTAGAAATTTCTTCCATGCCGAAGCTTCAGAGGCAATGCCATCAAACGCACAAGGCTCTAAAAATTAAATATTTATCTCAAACTTAGCAGCCTGGTTCTTTATAGCCTCAATCCTAGCTGCACTCAATCGAAGCTGATCCTCCAGGAGATGCACACTGATAGCTGAATGATCTACTTCGCTTCTCAAGATCTAATCATCCAGGGCTTTAATCTGCTGTACTTTAGCTTCCTCCTCCTAGTATCTCTTCTGCAACAGCTCCACAAAGGCGTTGTGATCCGGGAAAGCTTCAAGCCTCTGCTCGGCCTCTATCTGGCACCGGTTGTAGGTAATGAGAAGCCTTCTGAAAAACTCGGTGCATGATCCTTTCGTCTTCTTAACTGATTTTTTGAAATCCTCCACAGTATTTATAGCAAATTCCAGCAAGTCATAATCCCACTTGAGGGCCTACGTATCCTTTGATGGCAGCTCTGCTGGAGTTTCTTCCTTGTTTTCCAGCCTTGCCATTCTTGCAGTCAGGACTTAAAGGACGTCCTGAGATCAATATACAAAGTAAGAGGAGGTCTCCAGTATTTCCTCCAATCTGCTATCTACCTGCAGCACTTTGCACCTCTCTCCTTCTATACCAGTCTGTCGTTGCAGCATCTTATCCCTCTGGGCCAAGATATGCTCTTTGAACGGTTGGAGGTTAACCTGTTGCTCCCGTGTTTCCTCCAGAGCGGTTGTCAGAGAAGCAATCTGCTCTTGATGTTTCTCTTTCTGTTCTTGGGAGTGCATCTCACTAGCCTGCAAGATAATCTTTTGCTGCTCTTCTAGCTCTTCTACCTTTTCCTGTAGCAGTTCCTTCTCCATCTTCAGCTCTCGATATTCTTTCTACACTTTTTCCAGGCATTCTTGAGCAGTTTCACTAGCTTGTTTCTCTTCCTGGAGGAGCTACAACTCAGCCTTAGAAGACTTCATTTTCATCTGCATGTCTTCATACTTTCACTTCAGCCTATTTCCCTCCTCTCTCTCTTTCCTCAAGGTGTCTTTCAATTGAGCAGAGGATTTCTTAGATAGCTCCAAGTCTGTCATGATCCTACCCACATTATCCTCTGAAGCTTGAATCAGTGATGCTCCGGCTCTAATGGTGAATCTTGGATCTTGGTCTGTTCCCAACATAACAGACGTCTCCGATATCATTTTACCAGGCAGACCTTCTGTTTCAATTTTCCTTTCTGTTCTCTTCATTATTCTCTTTGTTGCTCTATCATAATAAACAGTGTTGAAATCAAGGATTTCTTCACCCACCTTCTGTACAAAGGGGACCAGCTTGAGTGTGGGGACCATGGGTGTGCTGGCAACAGGTACTTGTGGGTCCTGAACCTCAGGGTTCTCCACGTCCTGGGTCTGCCCTGCAGTTGTTTCAGAAGTTGACTGCTCTGTCTGTGTCAGATTTAGCCTTTCAGCTTCTTGCTTTTGGAGTTCCTCATCCATCTTCCTTTTCTTTTCTTCTTCTTCTTTCTTAGCTGCTTCTTCCGCTTTCTCAGTTGCTTCCTGAGCAGATTTGCTTTTTTCTTCTTCTTCTGTGTGTAGCCACCCTGCAGCTTCTTGTGCCAACCTTTGGGCTTCCTCATTTCTTCTTTTTGCTTCTTCTTCAGCCTTTGCTTGTTCATCTCCCTTCCCACCTTTGGTGGTGATCTTCTTCTTGAACCTTATTCTCAAGGCTGTCATGTTTATTGCATTTCGGAAGATGGATTCTTCCGGATCCCAATGGTGGGAATACTCAAAATGCACATTGTTTGTTTTGCAGTGTTCAGCTACTTTACCGTGAGTATCATTCCTACGGAAGGGCATCTCTCCAAAATGGAACTTTTCCAGCTCTTCTACAAATTCATCAGCCTTTTTTACTCTAGTAAACTTGTAGCTTCCTAACCTGAAGGGAAAAGGAGGATAGGAGGTCTTCTTGTGCTCAAACAGAAAGCTGCCTATTCCATCCAGGAACACTTGTCTTACTGCCTCCTTGTGAATAATGTAATCAGTTGCGTATTTGGGCAGCAGGGAAGGTTCTCTCGAACCTCCAAACATCCTGAAGTACAGGCCATTTTCAGTCAAATAGTAGTCTACATACTCCTCTATTACTTGCAGTGCCTCCTCTTACATACAATCACACTCCTTCAGGAAAATGAGTGTGTATAAGGGCATGATAAAGTGTTCACATACTTCTCGAAAATGGATGTGATACTTGTGTGCCCACAGCAGTTTATAGGCAGCATATACAGGCATTCTTTCCCTATCCCAGATGCACCTGAGTCCGGGGAAAGGCTGATTACACAATATGCAATCGATGAGTATGGAACTCATATAGAACTTAGACCTCTTTTGGGCCACTCCTCCTAAAGCTGAGGCCAAGCAAGTTGAAAGACTATTTGATACAAGGCTAACCCAGTTGAAAATTGTCCCCTGGGTTGCAACATGAAAAATGATGGGTATCCATTCTAACTTGAAGAACCTACCATTTTCTCTTCCAAAAATCATGTTCAGCATTAAAGCTATGAACCTATAGGGGGCCCTTAAGCTTGTTGTATCATAATCACCCGTTGGTCTGTATCTGTAATGCTTTCCCTGCAACATCATATTTTTAAGAGTCTCTACCAGGTTCATTCTAATATTGTTCAGCCAATCATCAGATAAAAATATTTGGGCTTCTGGCAGGTGGTAGGCCAGAGATACATCTCCAGGGCTATATGCAGCATAGCCCTGTCTTTCAACATTTTCTAGAATCATTGTTGTGACATCTGCCCGGGGCAGAATCCAACCGATTACTTCAGATCAGGGGAACAACTCTGGTCTAGTGGCGATCTTCATCAGTGAAGATCTTTCTATGTTGGAATATATGGAGTTTTTCTTCTAATCCCATGTCAGGAACCTCTCTGCGTGTGATCAATCTATATATTTTCCCCCACTGGTATTCAGGTTCAATACCATAAATGCACTTAGTGTCTTCGTATATGTATTCAGTTTTAGTGACAACTTCTACTTCGGGCTCTTCCTCGACCACCGGGGTCTTCTTCTTTTTCCTCTTTGACATTGTGGATTCTTCCTGCCATAAAATTGTAACATTAAGCCATTTTGGCTGAGGGACAAACTTGAAGACATCAATGTGCAGTGTGTTGTTTCCTCTATGTTTAACATGATAGCAATCAGTCAATGAAGCAAATATATACATGTATATAAGCTGAAGTGGCCTAACTAACCGAGCTATTGAAACACAATGCGCATTATTCAATGACTTTGTCTATATCTAGCATGATGGGAAATAGTTATATGCAGTAAACTGTGGAAGCTACCACTGCTGTATGATATTAAACAATTCTATGAACCACATTTAGGACAGAAATAGATCTACATTGATATGCAACACATTTTGGCTTTCTATGCACGCCATGGTCATCTCGCTGCGCAGGAAAGACAGTAGCAATTACGCAGGTTTTCAACGACGCCTTAACAAAACCCTGCCCACGCACTTATGGTCAATAAACTAAAAGCAGTGGCATATCCCTTTCAATCGGCTAGGAATTCGACGCTGAGTTCGAACGGGGTCGGGCGGAAACGCATAGGTGAAAACGGCTGGGGTTTTAATGATGCAGGTAGCACAAAATCGAGACCAACCATCCAACCCTAAAATCAAAGGTCACGATGAACCTATTCCAACCCACAATATTATCATATAGGGTGGTTTGGTGCAGACAGCGTAACGGCCATCTGCACCAAACCCCTTCATTCTCTATGTGCAGGGTCGCACGACAACGGCGGTGGGGAAAAAATACTATGTGGTTTAAAATTCCCCTCCCTGTGGACAACAATGCCACCAAGAACCACAATATATACATGCAATTATGGGGAAAGAAATAGCCGTAACACCTAACCGTGGAAAACCAAAACCACCAAACGTTCAACGGAACGGGGAAAGGCAATAGAAACCTACCTGGCACTGATGTGTATCCGGTGTGTGTGGCAGGACGAAGACGGTCAGGCTTCTATAGTTGCCACCTGGATGCGGGTACCGGCAATGGGATCCGAACAAACTCGAGTAATCGACAGCACAATAGCGACAAAGCACGGCAGTTAAAAATATCAATAGAATAATAAACCCCTCGACCCTGTATATATAAGGTCAACACTCATGGCATATCAGATGGCGGACCACTTTTGGATCGGAAACTGAAAGCCAACTTTCTTCCGCAAAGGCGGATGGCCAAAATGCTAAGCCAGTCGCATACCATACTTAGCGGAACCTCGGTAGACTATTCATCGGGACCAAAGTGAAACCGGAGCTGTGGAGGGTAAATTGATCCACAACGGGTAAAATCTGAATCGAAAGCGAAACGACTCCGCATCGGAAGGGCTAGTGCTTCTTTCATCCTCAACGGTGGAACCGTAAAGCGTACCACTGTTCGTAATGTCGAGACTTGAATCGAAAGGGAAAACACTAAAGGCTCGGAGAGTTTAGAGATTTGGCAACCACAACGGCGGAGCCACAAAATATGCGGCCTTCCGCAATGGCGGAATCCCCCCGACTTACGGGATCAGCAAAAATAACACAGGTGGGAAACGAAACATTGAAGCAATGATCGGGAGAGGAAGTGGTTTTCCGTCTGCAACGACGGAGAAAGAAATGAGAAATCCTTCCGACATAAACCAAAAGATCGGCCGATGTGAAAACCAACGGATCAGAAGATGAAAGTGTGTTTCTTTCCGCAACGGCGGAAGACCAAAACAAAGATCCACCCGCAACGGCAGGGCACTGACCAAAATAACTTCCGATTCCAGCATGCTTCAAATGCATTCAAAGACAGTGATAAAGCTTGATCAAACAGTGGATTACTTCAAGAATCAGAGGAGGAATAAAAAACAATTGGTAGCTCAATCCAAGCATTTAGAATTAACTCAAGGACAAAGAACTAATCCAAGCAAAGGAGGGTCCTAAATGTTTTTGGAATTTTGGGAAATTTGTTGCAGCTGCAACACACTGTTGTTTATTTAATAAACAGAGGGCCTTCAAGCACTTTGGATGGTGGCATTCCATAGGAGGCATGGACAGGTAAACAGGTAAAATACTCATTTCTGAGAACTTTTGGTTGTGAATCATTTGTCCATATTGATAAAGATGATAGAACAAAGCTTGAGGCTAAATCCAAGAAATGTACCTTTATTGGATATGGGGTTGATGATTTTGGTTATCGCTTATGGGATCTTAAAAATCGCAAAATCATTAGGAGTAGAGATGTAGTGTTCAATGAAAAGGCCATGTACAAAGATTAGTTGCAGGGAAAGAAAGAAGAAAAGGAAAACATAGAGTACACAGTGCTTGATGAAATCAAAGAAAATGAAGTTCCAAAAGCACCAGAAAATTAAGAGTAGCAGCAGGTACCTGAAACTCCTGCAACTGTAAGAAAGTCTACCAGGTTAAGTAGACCCCCTGAACGATTCTCTCCTTCACTGTATTATTTATTGATGACTGATTCTGGTGAACCAGAATGTTTTGAAGAAGCAATGCAGGTAGAAACTAGAAAGAAGTGGGAGCAAGGCATGGATGAGGAGATAGACTCATTGGTAAGAAACCAGACTTGGGATCTGGTTAAGTTTCCTACCGAAAAAAGGGTATTGCAAAATAAATGGGTTTACAGGTTGAAGGAAGAAGATGGAGGAAAGAAGCGGTACAAGGCTCGACTTGTTGTAAAGGGGTTTGCACAAAAGAAAGGTATAGACTTTGATGAAATATTTTCTCCTGTTGTTAAAATGAATTCAATTAGAACTATTTTAAGTCTAGTAGCGATAGAAGATTTGTATTTTGAACAATTAGATGTAAAATGACCTTTCTCCATGGGGATTTGGAGGAAGATATTTATATGCAGCAGCCACAAGGGTATGAGGTCAAAGGGAAGGAGAATTTGGTTTGCAGGTTGAAGAAGAGCTTGTATGGCCTGAAGCAAGCTCCAAGGCAATGGTATTTAAAATTTGATAAGTTTATGACAGAACAAGGTTATGATAGATGTCATTTTGACCACTGTGTTTATTTCAAGAGGCTAGATAATGGAAGATATATTATCTTGTTATTGTATGTGGATGACATGCTTGTTGCAGGGTCTAACATGCAGGATATAAATGTGCTCAAAAGAAAACTAGCTAAATCATTTGCGATGACTGATTTGGGTGCTGCAAAGCAAATCCTTGGTATGAGAATAACAAGAGACAGGAAAAATAGCAAATTGACATTGTCTCAAGGTGAGTACATAGAAAAGGTGTTGCTGAGGTTTAGAATGCAGAATGCAAAACCAGTTAGCACACCTTTGGAAATCCATTTCAAACTAAGCAAGCATATGTGTCTAGCGACACAGGAAGAGATAGATTACATGTCCAATATTCCCTATTCATCAGCAGTTGGGAGCTTGATCTATGCCATGGTGTGCACAAGACCAGATATTGCACATGCAGTGGGAGTTTTGAGCAGGTATATGAATAATCCAGGTAAAGAGCATTGGAAAGCAGTACAGTGGATTCTCAAGTATTTGAGAGGTACCACTTCTCATGCATTATGTTTTGGAGGTTCAGACACTGTTCTACAGGGATATGTTGATGCAGATATGGCTAGTGATAAAGACAACAAAAGGAGTACCACAGGCTATGTGTTCATTGTAGGTGGAACAACAGTAAGTTGGATTTCAAAACTGGAATAGGTTGTTGCACTTTCAACAACGGAAGCAGAGTATGTTGCTACTACATAGGCTAGTAAGGAGATGATTTGGTTGTAGAGGTTCATGGAAGAATTGGGTAAGAAATAGGAGAATATTAGGTTGTGCAATGAAAACCAGAGTGCCATTCATCTTGCAAATAACTCATCCTTTCATTCGACATAGCTACTAGATATACAACGTAGATCTATGTCATATAGATGCAAATTTGAGCATAGCCACAACCATACAAATGTGGATCCATGTTTTTACTTCATACAATATACTCCATCGCAGCCTGGGGAGAAAGCTATGAGTGCTTAACAAATACCCAGGGTCTTCATCTCGTCTTCCACAAAGTACGATTCTAACCATGTGATTACAATGTTCTGAAGTCAAACATGGTAGAAACCACTTGATTACTAGCCAATGATGTGAACCGTTAACAAGTGCAAGGGAGATCACCCTTAATGTCAATGATTCCCAAGGTACCCTAGTAGAATCTACTGAGTGTGAATAAATGTTTTGATGTCGAACACCCAGCGGAATATTTCGATCAAAGTTCAATGATGTAAACCTTTGTCAAAAGCGATAGAATCTGTCATTGAGGCATACAGATCTCAAGGCACCAAACTTTTTTCTAAGACTATTTCTTGGATGATGAGCTGATGTTGACAAGAATAGTCTCATCGAAGGAGGGCCATGATGAATCCCTCATCGACGACATGAAATGTAGAACAAAGTTCTAGAATGTTGTAGATAATGTAACTATAGGATTGACTCAAAGGTACTGACACAAAGGTTGTTTTAACTGCAGAGGTAAACTTATTTCTTCCTTTGAACATTGTGGCACAACAAAAGACTTGGCAGCATGACTAAAAAGATGGACACACAATACATTCTTTTGAAATACTCAAAGGAGTGACATGACTCATGAAAGTGGATCGACTTATAAGCTAGCTCAATACCCAATTGACTGAATGATATGCATATAAGTGCCATGCTCAAAGGTGACAAACAACTTCCATTCGATTTGCAAAATAATTCCCTTCCCTTAATTCCTCGATCATGATTGATGGGTGCCTCTTTTCATTTTTACAAGTTCAAAGAGGGTAACAAACACTCGTTTGAGCTCATCCTTCAGACAAGTCCAAACTCATATATTTTATGAACGTGAGAAAGGAGGGGTTCATTCCCAAAAAAGGGTTTCTCAGTGTTTAGTTTAACGATTCCAATGAAAGCAAGCTTGGCATCGTTCATGTTTAGAGAGTCTAAACGAAGATGAAAGAAGACTCCAAAGGGTCCTTTTTCATATGATTTAGTCTCTAGGGCCCGAAAAAGTGTAAATAATACCCAAGAGAACTCTTCTAGTCATGATTGGCTGGAGTGTTCCTTTTTGGTAAATAGTCTATCTAAACCGAAAAAGATATAACCTACCGTCGGAGAGACGAATCTTCAAATACTTTTATGAGTATGAAGAAGACAAGTACTCAACAATCTTTTCATATTTAGGGAGTCCAAAAATAGCTTAAAGGAGACTCCATTAGGTTTCCTTTTCATGATGAGAGGTTTTTACGAGTCTAAAAAGAATTGGAAAAAGACTCAGAACTTTGATACTAATTTCTAAGAGCATGACCAAAGTATCGAAACAAACGCTCGGGGACTTTTTTCGTTTTATGGAAGTACGAAAAATTCAAAAACAAACTCACCATACTAACTTTACTGTTTCTGCTTTCACTCCTAGAAGACTCAAAAATGACTTTAATGTACTATATAAATGGGTTTTATAATAATAATGATTTTTTAAATATCAACATAACATTAAAAAACCCTAAAAATAGATATAAAAGTCATTTGAATAGTAAAAATCAAATTATTTTACAATTTACCATTTGGTGAAAGCATTTTTGAGAAAATTGAGCCAGATCTTCAGTTAGTGATTCCGGGAGATTCTACCGTCTGATTCAAGCGTGGTCAGAGCTAGGTAAATGATTAAACCCTAGCCTTTCCCTTTTATGCATTCATTTTTTATTTTATGGGGGTTTTGGGCAGCTTTAGGAAATCCCTACATCGAAAACACGGGCACTGCCCCTGCCCCTTACGGGACAAGTGGTGCATCATAAGAACTGCACATATTAAGCTGCACTCAGGTGGTGCCACCGCTCTGGGAGAACAGAGCTCAAGCGGTGCCGACCGTGAGTGGGGAAAAATGAATGGGCAAGCAAGAATAGAAGTTTTTAACTGATTTTAATGATTGATTATGTTTCTAATTGGCCCATTTATTGTTTTTGGCATATTCTAAGCGATAAAAAATAGTTATATGGAAAGAATGACAACACGATGATGATGATTCCTTTGTCGAGAGAAATGTGGGGTGTATAGCTACACTGAGGAACTATGTCCTTCTAAAATTATTCTGTACTCCTAGCATGGTTTCTCATGACCACTTGTTGGAGTATATCCTTCATATGTGGAACCCGGAGTAGCAATACTTCGAGGTGGGATCCCATGTGATAATTATTGAGGTAGAGGATATCTACTTCTTGACAAGATTATCCATACATGGTGCTCCTATTTCATTGACTGGTTCCCGTGGAGGGGATGTGACCACCCAGGAGTTGATCAACCATCACTGCATCCCTATTACTAGAACTTATGGGAAGAAAATTCCCATTAAGGCAGTGGTGGATGATCCTCTCCGTACAGTTCTTTTTACTATGCATAGGTTGGCTAGGAGCCAAGGACCTCATCAGGCTTCCAGAGCACACATGTTATATGCTATAGAGGCCATGGCACCTACTCTCTTTAACTAGGAAGAAGCATTACTGCCAGTCTTCAAGGACCAGCTGACTAAGTGTCGGCAAGGAAAGATGAAACAATTTAGCTATGCTTCTATATTAGCATGTTTCTTCTTTGAGCGGGTCCGTCATATAAGGCCTGAAGTGGTATTTACTAAGCTGAGGTGATAGAACCTCGTATGTTGAGGTGGGTTGATATCATGGCCCACACAGGAGAAGGCAGGGACAAAGTGAAGTTTGGGGCTCCATTTTTCCGCTGTCTAAACGATCAGATCCTCATGATCGAGGATTATGCATATGCGGGTACTGACTTTAGGGGTGACCCTGACTTACCTCTTCCACCTAGAGCACAGTGGGGAGACATGGGTAAGAAACAAAACCCTAAGATGGAAATTTGTGTTTTTGTATTTAATTTTTTTTATTTTTTGTTTATAGTAACAAGGCCTACATATCTTCATGCAGATGTTGGATTAGCATGACCTCGGGGATCTTCCCCGCTGGACAGACGAGTGGGAGCTCGATTTTTTCAACGAGGTGATGACCCGATGGGAGAGCTAGAGGAGAACCTGGAGAGGTTAACTTTAGATATACTTGATGCATCGATCGATGACCTCCCGATGAGGTACCAGAGGCACACGGTGGGAGTGCCAGGCCGTTTTAGCTAACTGCTATGTAGAGTAGTGCAGGTTGTTATCTGCTACCATGAGCACCACTAGATAGTTCTACATGATGTATTATTGAAAGATAATATACCTTCAGGATTATGTATGATTTTGTACTTATTGAAAGCCAGATCGCTTCAGATGAGGTCTCGTGACCTATTTTTGTAAAACACTTTATATATATATATACACACACACACACACTTTTACTTCCAGTGTTTATATGCTCGAAATGGAAAATGTATTTACATGATTTTTATGTGTTTTTCCTGTTTATTTACAATATGATGGACCATGTTTGATTTTTATGTCATGAATGGGAAATATACCCGTCTAGGATATAATTTACTAATGATTCAGCAACTGCATTGTCTTCCCTAGGGATATGCCTATAAGTAATAACCTCAAATGACCTTTCCAATAGACGTACCCTTCGATAGAGACAAAGAAGTACATGATTTCTGATGGTATAGACCTAGTTCAAATGACAAACCACTAACTGTGATTCCATGAAAACTACCAAATCATGAATGTCCCGGGATGCAGCCTTAGTCAATAGACCTATGAATGCCTCATACTCGACAATATTGTTGGTAGTAGGACCAATGCAAACCGCTCCTAAACTGACCAAATCATGAGTAGGGGAATAGAGAACCCAAGCAGCGGAAGCAAGGTTCAAGGTATGGAGGAAAGCACCATCAACGAAGCCATAAAAAGTCATATGTTATGCATAACCAAAACATGGTATAAATAGTTGGGACACTAAACTCAAAACCATATTGAAAATACTAAAACACACTAAAAAAAGTCAAACAATGTACATATATACAAGGTACCATACATGAATGATCTAGGCATAGTACCTATTTAGGTACAACCCATTGCGAGGTTTCCTAAAGGGGACTCCATCATAATCCATGAGCTCGCTGGGCCCCTTTCTGTAAAACCTTGGAAATGTTAAAAGGACCATACCAAATTGATTCAAACTTCCCTTTTCCTAGTTTATCATGTCTCTGATCATAAGTCAGCACTAGGTCACCTTCGTTAAACACACGAGGTTGGATAGATTTATCATATTGCGCCTTGACGCATTTCTTATGTGCCTCATTGACTAAGGCAACATCTAGTCTAGTTTCGTCAAGATTGGTCAAATATAAAAACCTTTCTTCGTCAGTGGAAGTATTGGGGAGAAGTTCAATGGAAAGTTTCAAAGATGGAATCTAACACTAAATAGCTAGGACAACTTCTAGTCCATGTACTAATTGAAAAGGAGTAAAACCAGTCGTTGTTTTAACTAAAGGTCTATTAGCCCAAAGACCGGAAAACAAAGTTTGGTGCCAGTTGGATTTATGATCTCCACCCATCCGACGCAGCATAGTTTATAGGACTTTGTTAATGGCCTCGACTTGACCATTATCTTGCGGATAATAGGGAGTTGAGTTTTCATGGAGAAAACCCAGCTTAGCACTTAACCCTGCCATCATCTGATTTTGGAAATGTGATCCGTGATTAGTGACAATAGACTGAGGAACTCCATACCTAGCTATTACATGATTAAAAAGGAAGAGGGCGATAGTATTACCATCCTCTACATATGTAGGCATAGCCTCAACCCATTTAGTGAAATAATTCACAGCTACTATGATGTAACCATGCCACCCGACTGAGGTAGGCTTACAATGCATGAAATATATCCCCCATTTGGCAAAAGGGCCAATGGCAATGATGGGGTGTAACGGAGTAGGGTGGGTGTGCTTTTTCGAATAGAAATGTTGACAGGGTGGGAATTTCTTAACAGCCTCGTGACAATATTTAAATATAGAAGGCTAGAAATAGCTAGCGCGAAGGATTTTCTAGGCTATAGCCATCCCAGAGAGATGACCACCACATGCTCCAGAGTGGCAGTCATTGAGAACATGTTAATCCTCATCATGGGTGAGGCATCGTCGAAGAATGGTGTTTATGCCATGCCTATATAATGTATCATTCAGGATAATATAATATTTCGTATGGTGATGAATACTGCGACGATCGTCACGAGATAGAGTGGGCTGAAATCTCTGTGTCTGGAGATAAATGATTAAATCTCCATACCATGGATCAGTCGTGCTTATCAGGAACATAAATTCATCCAAGAATGAATCACTGGGCTCAAAATCCATTAAAGCACAATGAAGGTCACACATCACCTCTGCAAATACCAATTATTTCTTTGAAGTAGCTTTGGCAAACTCAAGGTCAAACTCCTATAGGATAACAATCCATCGAGAGTATTTTCTCCCTAGCACCTGACGATTCAGGATGTAGTACATAGGGTTTTGGTCTTCGAGTACGGTGGTGGTGCAAAGCAAGATGTAATGATGAAATTTTTGGACAACAATGACTATGGCCAATGCTAGCTTCTGCACACATGAGTATCGAGTTTTAGAATTGATAAGATTCTTACTAGCATATTATATCATGTGTTCTTGTCCGTTTTGATCCTCTTGAGCTAAAACCATTCCGATGGTAGTAGTAGAGGCAGCAACATATAAGAGAAAATCCTTTGAATAATCTGGGGGGTGTATCACAAGTGAATGGGTCAGAGCGTGCTTAAGATTATCAAAGGCTCACTGAGCCTGGTTGTCCCAGAAGAATGGAGTATCCTTCTGTTGCAACTACAACATTTTTCCCAAATTCCAAAAAATTTGGGACCCTCCTTTTGTTTGGATTAGTTCTTTTTCCTTGAGTTAATTCAATGATTTTCCAAAAAGAATTTCTAAGTGCTGGGATTGATCTACCAATTGTTTTGATTCCTCCTCTGATGCTTGAAGCAATCTAATGCTTGATCAGACTTTATCGCTGCCTTTGGATGAATTTTCAGCTTGTTCGAATTGGAAATTTGTTTGGTTAAAGCTTCCGCCATTGAGGCAAAATAGCGAGTCTTGAATTTGAATTTTCTTTTCGATTTGTTTGTTTTCACATCGGCTGATTTTGTGTTTTGGCATCGGAACTTATATCACTTCTCCTTTCGCCGTTGCGGACGGAAAATCACAATTTCTCCCTATCACTGTTTGGTTTTGCTCTCGCTTCATTGTTTTTTCCGAACCCGTAAGTCTCGGGCCACCACCGTTGCGGTGGTGAAATGCTTTTCCTTTTTCGGACATCTAGTTGTTTTGAATCCCGCCGTTGCGGCAAAATAATCAGACTTGGCTTCTAATTTTTCTCCGAAACATTTTCTCAAATCGGCCGATCTTTTGGTTTACATCAGAAGGATTTGTTATTTCCTTTTCCGTCGATGCAGTTCCCAAAGCGGCTTAGCACCCGAAGCATAAAGTGCTTCGACTGCCGATGCGTATTGGTCTTTTGATTGCTTTCCTATATCTTTTCTTCTTTCGCCGTTGCGGCTAGGAAAGCCATTCAGCTTCCGATGTAAAAGCCTTCTGAATTCTGACTAAAGTTTTTTCCCGCCCGCGTCGCGTGTCTTTAGCCCGTGTCTCTTCCGTCGTTGCGGCTGGGAAAGTCATTCAGCTTTCGATGTAAAATCCTTCTGACTTCCGATTTAGAACTTTCCCACTTGAGGCTTAGTCAAAACTCTTCCATTTGTTAAACTTCTCAGATTAAGGGATGCGCCTGGCCGTTTTCTTGTGGATTAGCCATTTCAGGTGGTTTAAGTTAATGTTTTAAAATGCCATTCCAACTAATGACGCACAGTAATTTATTGCAGGTAGAACTCAAGGGACTGTTGGGGCGACCACAGTGTGAAGGCATAGCTTGACAGTTTTGTAAAAAATCAAATCAAAACCGGCAGGGTCGCAAGGGAGACAAGCAAAGGAAAAGACAAAATCGAAAGTAACAAAATACGCAGATCTGAAAAGTCCGTCAGTTACTCAGCTGATAACGAGCTTGCGCAGAAAATATGAAAAGGAGGAATATGAAACGCTCGAAGAACCAAAGAGTCACACGTTTGGGGGGGGGGAACCCAAGCGGTCTACTGATTTTGTTTAAGTATTTGAAAGTTAGAAGTTACTAGGGACTTTTTCCCAGTTATATTTGTGAAGACATATTGTAAGAAGAACTATTTCCTTTTGCAATAGATAGTTACAGTTTTCCTGTTGGAGAAACCTTGGTGGAATATTCAAATGTTGTGCTATGGATTTGTTGAAGAGGAACTATTTCGTTTTCAGCTTTGTGTCCATTAACTGTGAGACCGTTCTAACTCTTTGAACCTATGTTCTTGTATGAATGTTCTCCGGTTTATTTTATGAAGATTTCCACTATGAGTAATGAATGTTGTTCATAAACAATTGGCTATCTGGTTGTTCAAATATCTTTTAATGTTCATGCGTTTTGGAAGAAGTATCAGCTATCTGTGATTTTTCATAATGCATGTACAAATTACATTACTCATTAATGAATGATAACTTTTCTCCCTAGTGATAGGTTGGGTAGTTAGTTGTAATTTCTTGCTGTGTGTGATTTAGATGCGAGAGAGTTTAAGATGAGAGGTAAGAACCTGTGCATCACATTGTGACCGCTCCTCGTATTCTAAGTCAATATGCATGTTAAATAGGCACTTACATATCATACTTAAGTCAAAAAATACAAAAATATACACGGTGGACCGAGATGCAACCGGTAAAACCTTTTTTTTTGGTTACTTGACCTACGGTAGCCGGACCGCAAACCGGACGGATTCCCTACACCAAACAGTCATGGGATAGTTGGGAACATTGACTGGGGAGAATCTCTTTCTGTTGTTGCCTGCGAATTTCCAGGCCTCAACAGTTCTAGCGCTAGAAGGAGGGCCGCCAGTGCATGGCTGGCCGTGGAAACTTAATTTCCCGAGATTACCCTACCAGCAGATATATGGGAGCTTTCAACCTGATCAAAGTGGACTTACCAATTTGCTCTACCATTGAAGCAGGTAAACCTGGTTTCATCCTACATTTCTTTTTTCTCAGACTCTGGCTCTTATACCTGTGCCTATGGCTGGCATAAATGTAAATCAGCCCAACCCTCTGCCGGCATGGAGAGCTAGATCACCTTTGAACCTCACGCCTCCTTTGCATGACCTACCTCAAGCCTTTGACAAGCTGTTTCCTAAGTTTGACCCCGAGGAAAGGACTACTGTATATGACCACTTGTAAATCTTTTATTTAGCATTAGAAGGGCTAAGGGCTGGGGAGTATGAAGACATGGTCCGTAGATTGTTCCCACACACCGTGAAAGGAGCAGCAACATCCTGGTATTTCAGCTTGCCTGCAAACTCTATTCCTGATTGGGACACCTTTGAAAGGGTTTTCAGAAGTAAATACACAGCCCAAAAAAAACATGCCTCATTGATGAAGGGTATTGGTTTGTTAAGAAAAGAGAAGAACGAGAAGGTACATAGTTTCACTCAAATATTTTCAATATACCTAAAGAACTTTTCTGAAACTGACAGACCCTCAGACAAGGTCTTAATTGAATATTATACCTTAGCCCTAGGACCTGAGCTGGCCATGTTTTCCAAGATGAAATCCAAACCTACATTGGTAGAGACTTATGAAGAGGCAAAATGGGTAGAGGCTGAAAGGGAAAGTGTAGAAGATTATCCTGATTTACCTGGAGAGAAAACTACAAATAGAAGAGCTTTATTGTTGTCTAAACCTAAATATGAACAATCACATGATTATCAGGGAATGATGACAATGCTTTAGAAGCTATCTAACCGAATAATAGATCTGGAGAGAGAAGGAAGTTCAGAAAACTTATAAACCCCACTACCAAAAAAGGGAGGATAACAACTAATGCCAAGTCCCTCCACCAAATTTAGCATCAATGAACATAACAGAAATAGGGGGGGATAATTTCTGTACTTTTCACCAGCAACCTCACTCTAAAAAGAAGTTCCCTCAATGGTTTAATTCAATGTCATTGGTGATGAATAAGTTGCTGAACTCTAAATTGACTGAAGATAGTGATGAAGAAGAAGGAAAAAATAGACCATAGAGAAACAAGGTGAGGATACCATGTTTTCATGGGATGGTGTCTCGCTTTATGACACTGAAGAGAGCACTCTCAAATCTCAATACACACCTACAGCAACAAAAGATAAGAACCTAACAATTAAGGACGATGCAATAATTTCAAAGATTAAAAAGCTGCAGGAGAATGTCAAGAGACAGGTAGAAGTGAATGTTGAAGACAAAACACCTGAAGCCACTACCCTCAACCAGGAGGCAGAGCCGAGCAATGAGACTGTCAAACTTGTGGATGATGTTGAGGAAGGAAGCACTGAAAAAGTTAAGGAAGTTAAAGAGGAGATACCCACCGAAAACCAACCTGTGGAAGAAAAAGTCGAATCAACTGGGGAAAGGAAAACTAGCACCCCACCTTTCCTTTTAACTCTGGAAATTTTGAACCATAAGGTGCATAATTGTCTGGTGGACTCTGGATCATCGGTGAATGTTATGCCTCTTGCAATATGAAAAAAAATTAATGGGCAGCCAAAACCTACTGATTGGGACGTCACTCAACTAGACAAGACTAGTGTCAAAGTAGTGGGGGAGATGAAGAATGTTTTGATTCGATTGTCTGTAAATAAAAAGATATGTTAGTACCTTAACATTGTAGTAGCAGACATACCTGATGGCTATGGATTGATTTTGAATCGAGATTGGTCAGCTCGACTAGATGGGTACTTTGCTTCAGACTGGTCACACTTGTGGTTACCTCAGAAGGGTAGCCCAAACCTGATTAAGATTTTAAGAGAGCCCTACATGAAGCACAATGTCACTGGACTGGAAGAGGGTAATGAATCTGCTGATTCTGTCCTGGGAAATTATCTAACTGAGCTTAAGCTAAGACATTAGACCTCAAGAAAGACCAGTTCTATGATTGACACTAAGCCTGAGCTCCTTCAACTTCCTCAGGCTGAAAAGGATGACTCTAGGATAGTAGACATGTGCTCAATTTCAAAAACAACACAGCTAGACCATGGTTAGATAGCTCATGTCTATAATCCATCCCACCCCTTAACTTCCCAGGATTAAAGATTTTCAGGAGTGGGAAAATTTTTTCTTTTTTTTTGCTTTGTACATAAATAAATCGATGTTGTTTTCTTCAATGCTTGATGCCTTTTCTTTGTGTATTGCTTTGATGTTGTTTTCTTTATTTTTACTGCTTTGTTAGTAGTCCTTTTGGTTTTGAATAAAGAGGAAAACTTTTGGTTGCAATGGAAACATCAAGGTTCTTAACTAACTGAAATCTTGAGCAAAAGACTGTGCTTTTAAAGTAGAGAATGTCTTCTAGTAGCAGTGTTCCTAACTGGCCATGCATTCATTAAAGTCCTACTTAACCCCTATAAATAACTCAGAAGTAAAAAGGGTATGGAATACTATTTCGAGGCTCCATCCATTTCACATCTTAAATGTCCAAGGGGGTGACAGAAAAAGACCCACGGAAAGGAAGCAGGGTAAATGGTATATCATATATAAATGATCCCATGCCATGATTTCAGAAAAGTTAAAAGCTATCAAGAGTCAAAACTCCTTAAAAAGAAACAATACATATCAAATCAAAGCTTAAAAAGCATGAATCTCAAAATTACCAAAGTTCCTCTCCTCCATGAGATGAAAAACCAATTCTTCTCTCACACAAAAGGACACTATGGATAGAGGAGCCTGAATAAAATTCAGAAAGAAAGGCAGATGGAGGACTCAAAAGAACTAAAAGTTCAATTAGCACAAAAGTGAAGTTGGCATGGAAATGAGGAACAAAAGGATAGTGTTGTTTACTATCTGTTACAATCCTGTGGTGTCAAAGCTAGAAACTACCTAAGGACGGGAAAAATAATTCTCACTTATCAGGACTCAAAAGAGTTATTCAGACTTGCAATATTTTTGATGTTACCATTCCCCAAAGAATGAACTTCTTCTTAATGATCTAAATGCATGATTTGGCCTGCTTAGGGATACAAACATCTAGAAGATTTCAGCTTTCATCTAGATGGTCTTGAACTGGGAAAGAGTTAATTCAGAAATCTGGGGTTCACCAGGTACTCACCAATTGTTGCAGCTGCAACATTTTTCCCAAATTCCAAAAAATTTGGGACCCTCCTTTTGTTTGGATTAGTTATTTTTCCTTGAGTTAATTCAATGATTTTCTAGAAAGAATTTCTAAGTGCTGGGATTGATCTACCAATTGTTTTGATTCCTCCTTTGATGCTTGAAGCAATCTAATGTTTGATCGGACTTTATCACTGCCTTTGGATGCATTTTCAGCTTGTTTGAATCAGAAATTTGTTTGGTTAAAGCTTCCACCGTTGCGGCAAAATAGCGAGTCTTGACTTCGAATTTTATTTCCGATTTGTTTGTTTTCACATCGGCTGCTTTTGTGTTTTGGCATCGGAACTTATATCACTTCTTCTTCCGCCGTTGCAGACGGCAAATCGCAATTTCTCCCGATCACTATTTGGTTTTTCTCCCGCTTCGTTGTTTTTGCCGGCCCGTAAGTCTCAGGCTTCCGCCATTGCGGCGGTGAAATGCTTTTCCTTTTCCGGACGTCTAGTCGTTTTGAATCCCGCCGTTGCAGAAAAATAATCAGACTTGGATTCTAAGTTTTCTCCGACACATTTTCTCAAATCGGCCAATCTTTTGGTTTACATCGGAAGGATTTGTTATTTCCTTTTCCGCCGTTGCGAATCCCAAAGCGGCTTAGCACCCGAAGCATAAAGCGCTCTGACTGCCGATGCATATTGGTCTTTTGATCACTTTCCTGTATATTTTCTTCTTCCACCGTTACGGCTAGGAAATCCGTTCAGCTTCCGATGTAAAAGCCTTCCGACTTCCGACTAAAGTTTTTTCCCGCCCGCGTCGCATGTCTTTAGCCCATGTCTCTTCCGCCGTTGCAGCTGGGAAAGTCATTCAGCTTCCGATGTAAAAGCCTTCCGACTTCGGATTTAGAACTTTCCTGCTCGAGGCTTAGTCAAAACTCTTCCATTTGTTAAACTTCTCAGATTAAGGGATGCACCTGGCCGTTTTATTGTGGATGAGCCATTTCAGGTGGTTTAAGTTAATGTTTTAAAATTCCATTCCAACTAATGATGCACAGTAACTAATTGCAGGTAGAACTCAAGGGACTATTGGGACGACCACGGTGTGAAGGCGTAGATTGACAGTTTTGTAAAAAATCAAATCGAAATCGGCAGGGTCACAAGGGAGACAAGCGAAGGAAAAGACAAAATCGAAAGCAACAAAATACGTAGATCTGAAAAGTCCGTCAGTTACTCAGCTAATAATCAGCTTGCGCAGAAAAGATGAAAAGGAGGAATATGAAACTCTCGAAGAACCGAAGAGTCACACGTTTAGGGGGGGGGAACCCAAGCGGTCTACTGATTTTTTTTAAGTATTTGAAAGTTAGAAGTTACTAGGGACTTTTTCCCAGTTAGATTTGTGAAGACATATTGTAAAAAGAACTATTTCCTTTTGCAATAGATAATTACAGTTTGCCTGTTGGAGAAAACTTGGTGGAATATTCAAATGTTGTGCTATGGATTTGTTGAAGAGGAACTATTTCATTTTCAGCTTTGTGTCCATTAACTGTGAGACCGTTCTAACTCTTTGAACCTATGTTCTTGTATGAATGTTCTCCGATTTATTTTATGAATATTTTCACTATGAGTAATGAATGTTGTTCATAAACAATTGGCTATCTGGTTGTTCAAATATCTTTTAATGTTCATGCATTTTGGAAGAAGTATCAGCTATCTGTGATTTTTCATAATGCATGTACAAATTACATTACTCATTAATGAATGATAACTTTGCTCCCTAGGGATAGGTTAGGTAGTTAGTTGTAATTTCTTGTTGTGTGTGATTTATATGCGAAAGAGTTTAAGACGACAGGTAAGAACCTGCGCATCACATTGTGACCGCTCCTTGTATTCTACATCAATCTGCATGTTAAATAGGCACTTGCATATCATACTTAAGTCAAAAAATACAAAAATATACACGGTGGACCGGGCCGCAACCAATAAAACCTTTTGTTTTTGTTACTTGACCTACGGTAGCCGGACCGCAAACTAGATGGATTCCCTACACCAAACAGTCATGGGCTATTTGGGAACATTGACTGGGGAGAATCCCTTTCTGTTGTTGCCTGCGAATTTCCAGGCCTCAACACCTTCTTAAGGAGACGCATATAACCATGCGTTTTCTCAACAAAGTTATAGACAAAACGATGAAGAAATTTTTCCTTCCCTTGCAAAATTTGGAGTTCAAGGAGATTGGTTGGGGAAGGAAGGACAAGTATTGCAGCAATATTTAGTGGATCAATCTAAATACCATCTTTAGAAACCACAAATCCTAAGAGACGTCTCGTCTCAATGCAAAAAACACATTTGTGTGGGTTCATTTGTATTTTGTAATGGCGACATCTTAGGAAAATATCTCTAAGATGTTGAGGATGATCATTTTGTTGCTGTGAATGCACACGGAGATCATCTAGGTACGCCTCCATGATGTTTTTAATGTCATGAAACACATAGGACATAGTGCGCTAGAATGTGGCTCCAGTGTTCTTAAGACCAAAGGGTAAATTCTTTTAGGAAAAGGTTACCCACGGGCATATAAATGTTGTCTTATGCTAATCGGTGGGCAATATCTCAATTTGATTATAGCCAGAAAATCCATCCATGAATGAGAAGATGACACTTCCAACACAATTATCGATAATCTGATCGATGTTTGAAGTCGAAAAGTTGTCTTTAGGACAAGTTTTATTCAAGTCTCAAAATTTCGATGCAGACTCAAATATTTCCCTGTGTTTTATTCACAAGAATGATGTTTGATACCCATTATATCAGGGGTATAGGATAGATGAATACTGCCTTCAAAAGTTTCTCAAATTCAGCTTTGATAGGCGCTGCCTTCCGCAAATGGACTTGTCTCAATTTCTGCCTAACCGGTTTTGCTGTGGGATAGGTTTTTATCTCGAGAATCACAATAGATGGGTCTATCCCAAGAATTTCTTCATAAGAACAAGAAAAACTATCTCAGAATTATTTAAAAAGTGCTCTATACTATTCAGTTTCATCTATTGAATAGTTCTTCCCTATATGAACATGTTCAATGGTTCCAGGCTTGACCAATATGTCGATTGGAGCCGTTTTGGTAATGTTTCATGAATTGCCTTCAGACTCAGAATTTTGCAATAAGACAGGTGTTTGCAAGATGTCGACAATATCAGTACCCAAGAGAGATACAAAATCATTACCTTCTGAACTGGTATTGGGGAAGAAAGAGGATCTGTGATGATGATCCTCCCATACTGGTTCATTCATACTCATAATCTCTATAATGGATTCATTTGACAGAAAAGTATGAGAGAGATAATCCAGAGTAGGATGAGAAGGTTCTAAATAGTAGGGGAGGTGGTAAGGATTCGAAGCCACTAGATGAATATCATCTAAATGGACATCAGAAACAATTTGAATGGAATCATAAACTGCTTCATGTGGGCTTAGGGAGGATGATTGAATGAATTACTTACCCTTGGGATCATATCCAAATGAATAGATCATATTGACAGTTTTCATCTGTGTGCTAGAAGGAGCTTATGGGAACACACCCATAAGGGAAGAGTCTTTCAGTATTCCTACCCCAATCGATTGATAAGGAGGAGGGGACTGACCTAGAAAAGGTATGTTATTCACCGTAGGGGTAGTAAAATTTGGGGTACGGAAATCAAGTTGATCAATGGTTACAATCTTTCCCAAATGTGGAAACTTGAGGGTTCTAAACATCGTCGAAGTGACAATTGTCATAGCATAAAACCATTTTCTTCCTAAGAGAAGATCGTAGTCTAACGGGGCGTCCACGACTTCCACTTGAATGGAAACAATTTTTCCCCCTAGTTCAACTAAAAGTGTTAACATGAGACCATGGGGTTGGAAACCTATTCCATCAAAGGATTTTAGGGTCATTAGTGATTTCGTAAGCTCAGGAGAGCCAATGGATTTCAAACAGGATAGAGACAGAACTGAGGTTGAAGCACCTTAATCTAGAACAGTCCTAAAGACATTTTCTCCAACTACTTTTTTTACAATCTGAAAAGTAAGTTGGTGAGGTAATCTAGATTTGTGTTTCGCTGGGTTGAAATGAATCAAATTTGTGTTATCTAGGTCTAGGGCTCCTAAAGTAGTTAACAAGTTTTTGCGTTGCGTGGGACAGCTTTGGAGTACTTCTAAGGTATACATGGCACATGGTTCTTGAGCTAGGTCTTCAACAATATTATAAAATTGTGCAGCTCGGGCATTAAGGTTAAAAACATGCTTCCTAAGAGTACTTTTGGGCAGACACAAAATCATGTCGAGATTAGGCTTCTCGATAGTTAGGGGAACAATAGACAAGGATGCGGGAGAATGATTAGAAGGAGCTTTTTCTGGAGACGGTTTTTCATTTTTCTTCTCCTAGGGCTTGTCATATGACTGACTTTGAGTTATTATATTAACAATTTTCGATGACATCATTCGAATTTCCTCTATAGGACTAGAACTTCCTTAGTTAGACATGTGGTCTACCAGTTGTTGCTGAGAAGGAAAAGGGTTAGTAAGGATTACCGGTGTGGGGTTACTCTTTAAAAATTTGTTAATTTCATCACGATGGGGAAATTCCTTCATGAAATGGTCACCACCACACAATAGGAAAGGATATTTAGCTTTCCTTTCTCCTTTATTGTCATTCTCCGAGCCGTAGGCTTGGGATTTTCCTGTTGGTTTCCCGGTTTCTTTTTTTTTCCTTTTCCCTTTTTCTTACTACTGGATGTTTGTGTACTTTGAATAGAATTCACATCGGTGGAAATTGTAGGATTAGAAGGAGCAGTGGTAGAAGGACTGGGTTGTTTTGCTGGTTCAACTACTAACAGAGGCTAGATTGAGCCGATAACCCCATCAACAGGAGTTTCTGCAGGTGGCTTAGCCGGGTCCGTACTGGAATGAGGAGCATGAGGAATAAGGTCATACAAAGTTTTGGACTAGGAATACACCAGGTCTAGATACTAAGTGTGACTTATAGCCTACTCTTTAGTGATAACACCCCCCATAGCCACATCTCGGGCAATGGGTGGCAACAAAGACTTTGTAAACCAATCAGCTAAGAGCTGGCTCAGGATAGGAGCTTTAATGAGCCTTCTTCGCCTTCTTCACTCATGAATATGATCTGATATATGAGTGGAGGTATTTTCACATAGAGAGGTCAAAAGGTCTATACCCGTTTCATAGCGAATGGGTAGCTGAAAGTGTGTGAAGAAGATAGTTGCCAAAGCACTAAAATCCACAAACGAATGTCATGGAAGTTCGATATACCACTTCATAGCTGTACTGATCAAAGTGTGATGGAAGAGTCTCAATTGAATAGAGTCATCCATCAAGGATTTTTATGAACACCACATATGGAAAGTCATAATGTGATTTTTGGGATCATCTCCCTACTTACCATTGAATTTCGGAACGTCCGATGGTAACTTGACTGGAATAGGGGGCCATGAAGGATTATGTTGGATGGGGTCATTAATAAAATTAGACAAATCAGGCAAGTCCAAAGTTGCAAGGAAAGGTAACTGACGATTTGGTTCAACGTACTGGTAGTATTGATAAGGCATGTAACCAGGTGTCCCTCCTACACCTCCGGGACCACGAGGCCCACCAGGGGGAGGACCTCCATAAGGTGGCCCTCTAGTACCTCCGAGACCATGAGGCCCACCAAGGGGAGGACCTCCATAAGGTGGCCCTCCATCACCTCCAGTAGTATGAATATGTATTCCCCTCGATGCTAGCATGTAGGACCATTTGGATTACCCCCATGGAGTAAAATTATTGCTAGGATATGGAATTCCAGTATAAGACATGCCTGTAGGGGTATGTTGATAATTCATATTTCCTACAGGTACTTGATGTGCTAGGTAACCATACCCCCAGGAAGATTGATTAATTACAGGTTGTTCCCCTAAAGGCTGGCCTGAACTCAATGGAGGATTAACTATATTCGTATTGGTAAGAGGAACATAAACTATGGATCGGCCTGCAGTAGAAGTCTGTCTATTATGAGTAACAACTCCACTATATGTTAACATAGGTCGTTCCGCGAGTTTCCCCCTAGCATTTAAAGGTACTGATACAAGTGGAGTTAAAGGTTTCCCCCCGGCCATAGAATACATGGGAGGACTAGAAACAGACCTAACATTAACAACTGTAGGGTTGGAAGTTTGATCTGGGTGGTGCGAAGGTTCAACAGGATCAATAGGTCTCATAGAATCAGCCAGTGAATGATATCCGACTGGCCAAATATCCGTATTGTGGGGAAGAAGAGCCGAAATAGGTTCTTTATGAGGCATGGGGGTTGCTAAGATTGTATCTAATCTATGCTTTCTCTCTTGAAAATCACATGCACGGTGAATAGATGCTTGAATTTTTCTATACTCTTCTTCACTTGGTGAAGATTGTTCAGGAGAGGGCCTATTTACCCCAAATGAGGCAATGGCCTGTCCCATAGAAGTTCCCCAAAACGGAGCATCAAGACCATACTCTAGATGAACAAGACTATCAACACGACCTTCCACAAGACCATGGAAATAAGTGTCACCCACAGGAGGTTGTTGGACAAAAGGGAGTACTGTAAGAGGGGAATTGGTATCCGCTTTCTACAACCAGGTTCTCTTCCACATGGGAAGTAGTTGTAGCTCCTTGGTCAGTAGCTTCCATTGGACCTTCTCCTGTGACGGGAGGAAATTTAGGTGATAAATCCTTGTGTTCTTATGGACTATCTCAAATGAAACTTAGCCAGATTGCAGAGTCACTAATCTAACCTAGGGTTTCAGAGCTAAGAAAAAAAATGCCAAAAAACTTTCTCCTACTCAAGCTACAGGCCAACAAGCAAATTCAAATGACAGGATGAGCTGAAATGGTCGATCTCTCACCAAGATTGTCAAGTAGGTGCAACTCGCGATATACCACAAGGGTATATGTGTAGTAATCTCCCTGAATGTTTTTTCGGTGTATTTCTCCACAAAAGACAGACAAAGGGTTTTTCTCAGATAGATAAGGTATCCTAGTGGGGTCTCCCGATATAGTCAAGGTATGTGGGAGCTCAAACTGGTAGTAGTGTTGTCTAATGCACAGTCATTCACAAGGGGCCTTCTGATATAAAATCAAGTACATGAAGTACCTTTCTATATACCTCAAGGGTACGTGAAAGGCCATTCGATATACTGACGGTACGTGGAAGAACTACGTGAGTCCTAGGTTGTAGTGCAGACAAATAACAACAGCTCCTATGTTTAACGATGCCCGAACATGTCTCTAACCTATCACTCAAATTTCTATACAATTTTTCAGACTAAAGCTACTATTAATTTTAAAGTGGATGGTTAGGTGAATACATGAGGTTTTGACAGAAAAGTAAAACCATGCAAATATGAAATGCAAGTTCATTCACTTTACCATTCAGAGTATGCCTAATTACGGGAATGAGAGAGAGTGTTTTCTTTTCAATTTGATTTGAAACCAAAAATTCCCCAAACAACTAGATTAAAAATATTTTTCCGAGCATACAACAAACAACACTTCTTCAAATAAAATCTTTTGAAAGCAAACAGATAGGGTAATATCTCTTTTCAAAGAAGAAGAAAGACAAACAACATTCAAATATGCACATGCAATCTATGTTTTTTCATTTTTTCTCTAAAACATGGAAAGATCTAACTTAAACTATGGATATTTTTTCTTTTGATGAGATAATTATGCAAAAGAGACAAAAGAACAAAGGAATCCTGAAAGCTTGTGAGGCTAATCAGAAATCCAGTGACTTAGGCTCAATAAAAACAATGACCTAATCTCAACAATTTTTTTTTTTTTTTGTCAGAACTAAAAGAAGTCTTTCTCACACCTAATGAAAAATAGAAACAAGCAAACTGATCAAAGAGTCCTTATTTTCAGTATTATCCAATAGTAGGCAGAGATATAATCTGGTCTAAAGCTTCCCAGAAACTCCTTTCAAAATAACCAAACTTACAAGCAGTAATAATGATGATCCTAATCTATATTTTCAATTTTAACAAACTAGTATTTACCACACAAAAAATTGCAGATTTCAGACACTTAGATATTTGCAAAGAGGCTTGGACAATGCCAACTGAACACACAAAATAAAAAAAACACAAATTTCTTTGCAAAATTTTGAAAAAACTAAAGGTTTGGAAAACCTGCCTTGCACCATGCTGAAGGGGTTATTGACAAAGTGTTTTTTGAAGCAGCACAACTTCTCGCTCACTGAACTCAGGCGGTGGTACCGCCTATGGATAACTAAGTGTAGGCGGTGACACTATTTACTGCCCAAAGCATACGCGTGGTTCCCTGTAAAAACCTAGAACACAAGGAGAGCAAAAAAATCAAGTTAAAAATTGAAAAAACAATATAAAAATTGATGAATCAACAAAAATACAGAGCATATAAAGTTGAGGTGACTCAGATCTAAGGAGATCTGAAGATTTCAAACTAGAACTTGACTAAATCAGATGTAGATTTGAATGAAAAGATTGAAATATGGAGCTTGGATTCAGACAAGTGTTTCAGAAACTGAGGAAGATCATATCAACTGAAGTCTCTAATCCCCAGCGGAGTCGCCAAATTTGTTATCAGGAATATAGCACCTTCTGCAGACAGAAGTTGTTCCTCTGGTCTGAATGGTTCAGATCCAGAACAAATGAGTAACAACTAGGTTGAAGACTTTCCTTGGAAACTGTAGATTCCTGGAATAAAATATCTAATGGAAGACCTGCAGACTTGCAAAAGCGCATCAAACATACAACAACATCAAAGATACTAGAAAACTATCCATAGATCCATATCAGTGACTAAGGAATCTGATAATACATATGTGAGATTATAACACAACAGATATATGGAAAGGAAGTCAACTTTAGATTAATAGATGAATGAAAGATCTTACAACCGTTTTGCCTTAGTGTCGATGCACTCCTTCACAAGACTAACATCTCATCCCTGATAGCTCCAACTTACTCCTCTATTCTCTCTAATGGATTAGGCCAGGATGTTAATTTAGAAGCATAAATTTACTCCTTTCTTCTCTCTACAACCATGGAGTATGAGCTTGGTTTTATAGATCTCAAAGGGATAGGAATGGTTGATAAATAGGTGGGTGAGGTGGCCATGAGATCCCCAAAGCATGGATCTCGAGATTAACTGACCCAGGTGAGTAGGGATAAGGCTAGACACGAAGCTTTTGTTCTAGAGCTTCGCGAAAACTCCTTTTTTCACTTTTTACTAAGGGTACCGCTTATACTCCCTTATGACAGAGCGGTGAAAGGTGATAGCCGTGCCAACGACAAAGGTTAAAGGTGGTGGCACCACCTGGTTTCCACATAACTTGGGCAGTTTTGCATAAGGTACTGCTTATCTGCTTAAGGGTGAGAGAGGTGCTGGAGTTTTGTATGTTGGGATCAACATCTAGAGCATTGTTTCACTTCAAGTTTGGGATTTGAGGGAAAATAAAGGTGTTAGAGATCTTATCACATGCTCGTGACTCAGATCTAAAGAGATTTGAATATTTCAAACCAAAACTTGACTAAATAAGATGTAGATCTGAAAGAAAAGATTGAAATCTAGAGCTTGGATTCAGACAAGTGTTTCAAAAACTGAGGAAGATCAAATCAACATAAGTCTCTACTCCCCAGATGAGTCGCCAAATTTGTTATCAGGCATATAACACCTTCTGCAGACAGAAGCTGTTCCTCTGGTCTGAATGGTTCATATCTAGAACAAATGAGTAACAACTAGGTTGAAGACTTTCCCTACAAACTGTAGATGCCTGGAATAAAATCTCTAATGGAATACCTGCGGACCTGCTAAAGCACATCAAACATACAACAACATCAAAGATACCAGAAAAAAATCCATAGATCCATATCAGTGACTAAGGAATCTGATAATACATATGTGAGATTATAACACAACAGATATATGGGAAGGAAATCAACTTTGAATTAATAGATGAATGAAAGAGCTTACAACAGTTTTTCCTTAGTGTCGATGCACTCCTCCATAATACTAACATCTCATCCCCGATAGCTCCAACTTGCTCCTCTATGCACTCTAATGGATTAGGCCAGGATGTTAATTCAACAACATAACTTTACTCCTTTCTTCTCCGCTCAACCATGGAGTATGAGCTTGGCTTTATAGGGCTCAAAGGGATAGGAATTGTAGTAGGGATTTTTCCCTTGCTATAAGAAGGAACAACTCCCTTCCATCTATAGGATGGAAGGGTAGGGTTCCTTGAGGTATGGAAAAAAAAGAAACAAAACCTTGCAAACACGGTTAGTGCCTAACAGTAAAAACCCTGCATGAAACTGTAAGAAAACAAAGAAATAGCTACTAGGAGTCCATGGAAACTTGCAACAAAATATTAAACCATAAAACTGCAAGCAAAAATGTTAAAAAACTACAACATGAAAGAACAAAAACATAAATATACCTTCTCTGGTTGAAATGGGCCACCATGCCCTAGCTTGGGGGAGCACCTCTCAATGGATGGGAAGCTTTGGCTCAATGGAGAAATGGAGGAGAGGGAGGGTGAATGGCTTGAGAGGAAAATGGTCTCAAGGAACTCATACAGGAAACATAACAATAGGGAGATAAGGAGTGATTTGAGAGTGAACCCCACCCCTCTATTTATACTTTTTCTTGAGATTTTTAGGGTTTTAAGCCCCTGTTGGGGCTTTAACCCCCTTTTTTTTTTAATCCCCTTTCTCCCAATATTTAGCTCCTTTGGGGGTTTTAAGCTCCTTTGAGGGGTTTCACCCCTTTTTGGAGGTTTTCGCCCCTATGAGAGCTATTTTGGCTCTTTTTAGGGGTTTTTAAGTCCTTTTTTTAATATTTTTGAGCCCTTTTGAGGGTGTGGGGGTCAAATGAGGGTCGTACATAGATGTCTTTGGGCGGTGTAGGTTATGTGGAGCTTACTAAGGGATTTTTTGGGTTAACATATTGCCCCCTAATGTGTGAGGGCAGGAGCTCATCATATGGCCGATGGACATCATAGGATTTCTTGGGGAGAGGTGGTGCTTCCGGGGCTGGGGCATGGTGGCTTTTGGTTTTTGTATTAATATGGTTCCCATCAATGGGTGATATACAAATAATTTGTGACATGTATATGGACGAGGAGGGCATCCCCATGCTTGTAACGATGTCAAATGAATAATGTGATCTAAGCTCTACAATGCAAGATTCGATCATGTATAACTTATGATACATAGTGGTTTCCTCAATAAGAGGATGAATACAATACTGATTTGAAGAAATGCTACATTGGACCCATGGAATTCTCATGGAATGCTATATATTCATGACTGATGGTCTGCTGGATCTGGAACGGTACATAGCTGTAGGGACCTACTGATGAAGAGTCAGAGTCTCTGTGGTACAAATATGTTGCATCAATCATAAATCTATATAGAAGCACTGTTGGGGCTTATGAACACTGTCTCCAACGAAATCCAGAAATCATAAGGGACATGAACCTATTGGGTTCCCTCAAATAGACTCATCAATTTTCTAGAGTCAGGTGACATCCGGGGCCTTCGACCAAATACTGCATGGACCATTACCCTGTATGAATCTCAACGATGTGATGATGTAGTTGGAGTCGAGCACATGAGAAACAACCATCCTGAGAGGCACTAAGGAATCCTCTCAAGTGGTCCAAGGAACTCATCAATGAGGTTAATGAAACTAGGATACAGGTACCTCTGGGTCAATCCTATGGAATACATGTGTTGTCATCGATAGAGGGAGACCTACAACTGGTCAAGGAAATGGTGTTTCCTTGACCAGAAGCACGAAGGAAATAAGAAAAAGATGTGAGACAATTTGAGGACAGACCCACTGAATGGGGGGGGGGGGGGGGGGGGGGGAGGAGTTGGACAGGGGCAGAGGGAGTGTAGTGGACTCAAAATTCCTTTGTTCAAAGCATGACGGCAAGGAAAACCAGGAAGCAAATGAAATTGACTCATGGGAAAGGGATTATAGCTGTAATATCGGGAATGTGACTGCAAATGGGAAATACTTGGAGGAGGTAGACTTTTGGTATTGATGGGATCCAAGGAAGACACATTGCAGAGTAATCTGAACAAAGGCAACCCAAAGTGGTAATGCTGCCAAACTGTTATATTTGGGGTGGTGTCTAAAGAAACCGTTGTGGTACGATCTCGTGGATTTTTGGTGAGCCTGAGAAAGTAAATGCTCGATGGTGCTTTCAATTTTAGAGAGTCTACAAGCATGAAAAAGACTCTAGTGGGGGCTCTTTTTCATTGGTAGTTTCCTGTGCCCGAAAAATGATAAACGTATACACAGGGGAGCTCACCCATTCTTTGGGGGATGGGAGACTTCTTTACCATTGGTAGTCCAGTCAGGCCAGAAAAGGTTAAACCTATACTGACTGGACGATCATTCAAATACTTTTACGAGCATGAATGAAACCAAGTTTGCTCAGAAATTTTTTCTTGATGAGAAGGATGGAAAAGATCTTAACGACAACCCATGGTGAGTTTTTTCGTAGAGTTTGGCCCCTTTACCCGAGAAAGCATAAAAGGATGCAGAGGGAAATGGTCTTGTCTTGAATGTGCCAAGGTGGTCCTTTTCAGATGGTAGTCTACATGGTTTGCAAAAGGAGATAAACGAGATGATGTAGATGCCCTTTCATATACTTTAACGAGTGAGAAATGAAACATCTGTGCTTGGAAATATTTTCATTATTTTAGGAGTCAGAAAAGAGCTTAAAAGAAACTTTAGTATGGTCAACCGACCGAGGAGGCACAGGTGGTTCCCCAATGTCGGGACAATGGACAGTGATCCAAAGGTCATCCTAGTAGTATGGATGGAGCAAGTGGCTCTTAAAACTACCCATACATGCATGGGATAGATTGTGGCAAAGGCACGTGAATCGGTGTGGTAGTGGCACGCAAATCAAGGTTGTTCTTGGACATAGGTCAGGAGAGTTGTGGTGGATGGACTTGACTACATGTGATGTGAGTGCAAGTCCAGAGGGAGTTATGTGCCAAATGCATGCAAAAGAAATGATATGTCCTCCAGGTGGTGGCCCGAGGACCCGCATAAGGTGCAGTGGATAGATTAGATAGCTATATGCTAAAATAAAATGACGTGCCTTCCTGGTGTTGGCCCGGGAACACACATGAGTGACGGTAGGCAAGTGTAATGCAAGTACAGGTCCGGAGACACTTGTATCAGAATGATGTGGCTTGTAAATCAAGTTAATTTATGGGAAGTGGTCCTAAAAATTACTTGTTAAACATGAGACGATGGTCTCATTAGAAGATAAAAACTTGAGCTCGGAGGTGTGAGGGGTGTCTCGAACAGGCTCCAGGTGACTTTGAATTAGCAGCTAATGGTGCTGCCCCTAAGTGGGGGTTTTTTATTTGTGGTAAAAACATTATAAAACAAAAAAGGAAAATCAAGTGACTCATTGGTGATGTTAAGCGTAAAATCTCTTGAGGTAAAGCCCGTTATGGGGGTTCTCCAAGAGTTTTCCATCAGAGTCAATAAGGGTGTATGCCCCTTTTTCGAGGCAATGGTGCATGATGTATGGGCTGTACCATAATGATTCAAAATTTCCTTTGCCCAACTTGTCATTAGGTTGGTCATAGACCATAACCATATCACCTTCGCTAAAGGTGCGAGGGTGGAAATGGGAGTCATAATGGGCCTTTGACTGAGTTTTCACTGCTTCGATGGCTTGGAAGGTAGCTCAACGTTCTTCTATGGTTTTCTCAAGTTGGAGGAGTTGTTCTTCCAAAGGCAAAGTATCATGGAGGAGTTCTACCAGGAGACGGAGGGATGGGATCTGGCACTCTATAGGGTGTACTGATTCAATGCCATGTACTAGGCGGAAAGGGGTGAAACTGGTTGCGGTTTTTGTGGATGTGTGATAAGCCCATAGGGCAGAAAACAACATGTGATGCCAGTTGGTTTTATGGTTTCCTACCATCCTTTGGAGCATTGTTTTAATGATCTTGTTGACTGCTTCAACTTGGTCGTTGCCCTGGGGGTAGTAGGAAGATGAGTACTGGTGTTTGAATTTCAACATGGTTGAAAGTTCAGTCCAAACAACATCTTCGAAGTGTTTACCATGATTTGAGACCAATTGTTTGGGAACACCGAATCGTGAAATAACATGGTTAAAGAAGAAACATGCCATCGTTTCACTTTTTCAATCAAATGTGGGAATGGCATCGGCCCACTTAGTGAAGTAATCAACTGCCATAATGATGTATTTATGACCGTTGGCTGAGGCGGGGTTGATTGTCATGAAGTCGATTGCCCATTTGCAGAAGCGACTGATTGTGACTACAAGGTGTAACAGTACAGGGGGGGTTCTTGCCTTTAGGGCAAAGAGCTGATAGCTGCGACAATGTTTGACTACCTCTATGCAATCGACAAAGATAGAAGGCCAAAAGTAGATGACCTGTAGAATCTTCCAGGTGGTTTCCATCCCAAAAAGGTGGCCTCCACAAGCTCCACTATGGCAGTTGTTAAGGATTGTCTCGGCCTCCTTACGGGTGAGGCATCGATGCAGGATGATATCGATGCCTCTATGATATAGAACATCTTCAATCAAAAGGTGGTGAATGGCTTGATGTCGGATGTGTCACATGTCCTCACGGTTTAAGTGAGCTGCAAATTTCTGTGTTCGTAAATATAGGAGGATGTCCCCATACCATGGGTCCTCTGTGGATATGACAAATAAAAAATCATCAGGGAGGTCATCCTTAGGTGGTGGTGATGTGGTCAATGGGGGCAGATCTATCATGAGCGGGGCCAGCGTGAGTGCCTTTATACTTTTTGGAGAAACGAATTCTAAGTCAAGTTCTTGGAGGATGACCACCCACTTGGTCGCAAGTCCTTGTAGAAGGCAACGAATTAAGAGGTACAACATTGGGTTGGAATCGGCCACTACACGGGTATGGTTTGCGATGATGTAGTGATGCAACTTCTAAGTCAAGAAGACGACGGCGAGGGCCAATTTATCCTCGGGTGAATATCATAGTGGGGGACCTGTCAGCCTCTGACTGACATAATAAATCATGTGCTCGTGACGAGCATCGTCTTCCTGGACCAAGACTCTAGCAATAGCATTCTCCGAGGCCAACACATAGAGAATGAAGTCTTGGGTGAAGTCTGGTGCTGAGAGTAATGGTGCAGAAGCCAGGGCTTGTTTGAGTGTAGAAAACAACTTCGATGCTTGCTGATCCCAAACAAAAGGGATTTTTTTATGGAGCAGGCGAATGAATCCATGGGATTTTGTTGCATACTTTGGTACAAAGCGATGAAGGAAGTTGGCCTTTCCTTGGAGGCTCTGTAGTTGGTGTCGAGTTTTTGGTGAAGGGAGATCAAGGATAGCCTAAACTTTGAGAGGATCAACCATTATCCCTTTGTGGGATACGATGAACCCGAGTAGATAGCCTGTTGGGACACAAAAAACACACTTTAGGGGGTTCAAGTGAATTTTGTACTTGTGGCATCATAAAAATACTTGCTGCAAGTCGTCTATATGTTGTGCCCATTTTGATGATCGAGCGGTAAGGTCATCCAGGTAGACCAAGATGATGTGGATTAGGTTGTGGAAACAATATGTCATGGCACGCTGGAAGGTGGCTCCAGTGTTCTTCAAACTGTTGGGGCGCGCACCCTAACGGTCCTTAAGATGGGTAACTCCGCAAAGTTACAGGAGTTGTAAGCAGGATCTATGACTCAAATTAGTCTTAGGGGTGTCGGGGTTGAGTAAAAACCTTCTTTTGTAATAAACCCATGGTTTAAATCCAGGGTTTAGGGTTCGGGGTGCCCATGGTTTAACCCCATGGTTTTGTAATAAGTGCACTATAAATAAGCACTCTGGTAAAGAAGTCAGTTTAGGCTTTTTGATGTAAGAGGAATTGACGCGAAGCTAAGGATATTTTGTAAGAGAAGGTTAAGTCCCAGCTGTGTGCGTGGACAACCTCTGCAGCTGTGTGCGCAAAGGGTTTTTGGGTGATTAAGGAAATCTGTAGCTGTGTGTGCAGAGGCCTGCAGCTGTGTGCATGGATTTAAGGACTTGAAAGTATCTACAGCTGAGTGCGCAGATTAGAACTGTGATTTTAGTAAAGAGTTGAATAAAACACAGTTCTGTGGACGTAACCCCTACACTGGGGGTGAACCATGTTATATCTGGTGTTGTGGTTCTTTGTGTTGTTTCTGTTATGTTCTTTCATGCATTAATAAATATATATATCTGATAAATAAGATCACTGCTAACTAAATAACTTCATTGTGAATTCCCAGTAAAGGGTTATGCAAGTCACTGTCTGTTTATTTAGCTGTGAATTTATATATGTGAATGTTGAATCTCAGTGTATATGAATATAAGTTGTTAAAGGCTAAGGTACAGTAATATCCCTCTTCTTCTTGCAGAAACCTGATTCTGCGGCATCCCATAGCTATTTCAGGTGAGACTGCAATCTACTCGCAGATTGTTGCTGAAAGGGCCAACATTGTGGGTCTTTTGTTGGTGTGAAGTTAATGGTATAAAGCCCGGGTCTGCCCTATAGCCCAACAAATTGGTTTCATTGCCGGTTGAACTCATTATCTGCTCAAGAGGGGTTTACGTCATACCTCGAGGGCTATGTTCTGGAGACCCTCTGTGAAAGAAATCAGTGATTGGCTTGATGAGACTTATCTGAAATTCGCTGAGCAAGAGAACAAAGATCTGCGTCGTAGTGCAAACGACTTTTTACGAAGGTATGTTTTTTTGTGATGTTTATGAAATTTTATTTGGTAGTATCCACATAGAGTTGCACCATTGGTTATCCAGGTTAACAGAGAGAAGGACAAACTTCCAAGAACGCCAGTTACCTGATTGGACCCCCGCAAGAATTAATATACTGAAAAGGGTGAACAATGAGATATCCCGCGCTGTTGATTTTTGGACAACGCGGACCCTCGAAGAATTTGTGACGGAGTTCGCCATCGACACAAGTACTTCCTTTAGTGAAGCCGAGCGGCAGTTTTTCAAAGGACCAAGGGGTAAGTTTTTGAATTCATTTAGTTTGAGAATTAAAATGCTATTAGCTGAAAAAGGTATATTGCTAATTGAATCAGACTGTTATATTTAGTATTACTAACCTATGTTTGCAAGTGAAAATACCTTCGACGAGCAAAGCGGTTTGCTGCGAAGTGGCAAAAGGTACAAGAGAGATTTTAGATCCTATTCCCAAGGTCAGCATACCGAGTATTCCCAAATTCCGTAGAGTCAGAACCCGAAGAAACCCCTTCTGTTGGAAACCCTCCTGTAACCCTGCAGCGAAGACCTATTATCCCTGAGAACCCCTCGCAGTCTGAGAGTCACCCTAGCCCAAGTATTCCTGTCGCAGGTCAGTCTACCCCAGTAAGTCCCCCCCCACCTAATTCCAGTCCCCTTCCAACCCCCCCTAGATCCACTATGGCCCACATGCATGATGACATTAAGCTACCTGTTTTCAAAGGAACTGGATCAGAGGATCCAGAATAGTTCTGCTTTGTATGTGAAGCAGTGTGGACTACTAAGACCATTACGGACCAAGATACAAAAAGAGCGTAGATGGTTACTTCTTTCAGAGACCACGCTCTGACCTGGTTCATGAAGTTTTCTAGCACTCAGAACCATGCATTGGCTGATATAAAAGCAGCAATGATAAAGGAATTTAAGAAGCCAAAATCAGAGTCGCAGTGTATCACTGAATTGAAAGAGATTCAGCAGAGGCGCGGTGAATCAGTGTGGGATTTTGATCAACGATTCAAAGTTCTGCTATACCAAGTCAGTTTCCCCATTGGGCCTGCACAGCACAAAGAATGGTTCATTGCAGCATTGCTACTGCATATCAGAACTCCACTCATGCAGTAGAAGGTTTTCGATCAGCAGGAGGCTCTGGAAATCGCGATGAAACTTGAAACCGCTCTTGTCGAAGATAATTCTGGTATTGCTCAAATCCAGGCGTAGTTGGCAGCAATGGCTCTAGAGCTTCGCGATATGAAGAAAGGAAAAAATGGTCGTGAAGAGGTTTGGTGTACACAATGTCGGACAGAAGGTCATGACAAGGAATAGTGTCCTGTGGTAAGAAACTACCTAAATACTAGTGCGCCAAACCCGTTCAACCCTACTGTTCTATATTGTGAGATCTGTCGGACAACTAGCCAACATCGACCTGAGGACTGCTATCTTCTATAGAGGTATGTGCAAGTCCCTAAGAACCCTTATTGCAAGTTCTGTAAATCGGTGGGACACAATGAAGATGAGTGTCGTAGCTTTGACCTCATGAGAGAACGGACTTACGATTCTTATCGGGTACAAAATGAGGGACAGAGCAATGATGGCTATGGTTACCGCGGTGGTGCATTAGGTAGAGGTGCTTTTGGAGGTCATGGTCGAGGTGGTATGGTTGGAAGAGGAAGAGGCCAGGTTGTGTGTTACAACTGTAACTAGGCTGGGCATCTAGCGAGAGACTGTCGGAACCCCACTACGACATGTTGGTATTGTCGAGCCGTAGATCATGTGATCGAGCAGTGCCCGCAGTTGCTAGCTAAGATTCAGGAAAGAACCAATGCCCCTACTCAGAATGTTTAGATGATTTTCGTCGAGCAGAGACCTGCCCCAGCCATTAATGTTGTTACCTAGAGTGGAGCTACGACAGAAGTACAGACTAAGGAGCAACAACCTGACGAGGCTTGGGTTCGTAAGGCCCCAGCGAAAGTCCCAACATTTGATATCAAAAGAGAAAGAGAGACATTCATGGAAGCCAAGAAAGATTTTGCTGATCCTAGCACATCAGTAGCACCTGCACAACAACATCAGCAGCAGTTGCAGCTGCACAAAGCTCCAATGAACAAAGTAAGTACACTTGCCTCCTTTTTACAGAGTTGTCTAAAGCTCCTACGAAATCAGAATGCTTTAAGTGAGGTGCAGAAAGTTATTGCTTCCTGTGAACCTTAGCAAAGTATTGGTCAGGCAAAAGCTGTTAATAGAGTCAGAAGAACTGGCAGGGAAATGAGATTAAATGCTCAGATAGGAGAGTATGATATGGCTGATGTTATCTTGGACCTTGGATCAGAGGTAAATGTCTTAACTAAGCAAACTTGAGAACAAATGGGAAAACCTACCCTTTATTGGTCACCTATACAGTTGAGATTAGCCAATCAGCAGAAGATTGTGCCCCTAGGACGGTTCCCTAATGTCCCAGTAGATATTGATGGCGTCTGTACTGTAGCAGACTTCGAAGTTATTGAGATCATTGACGACATAAACCCCTATCCAGCCTTGCTAGGAATTGAATGGGCAATGGAAAATGCGGCAGTCATTAACCTTAAGAAGAGACAGATGAATTTCGAAGGGAAATATTTGCGATTCATAGTCCCACTGGACCCCTCACAAGGAGAGAGATACACAAAGACAGTAAAAGATGAAGACCCGGATGTTTTGGATCACATCTACAATATCATAGCTAAGGAGGAAGATTATGTTGATCCTACTACTGAAGGTATCATGGATTGGCAGTGTGACAGCTCCTGCATGACAGATTCAGATGATGGGTTAGAAAACTGGCAAAACAGACTTTATGAGCTGCATGGACATAGATGTGCCAGAATTACCAAGTATCTCAGATGGCTTGGTGCACAGACACGAACCTTACCTGTTTTTGATGGTTCGACAGACCCAGAACAGTTTATTGTGCAATTCTCAGAACAGGTACCAGACTCACAGAAAATGGAGACTCTGGATTCAGCATTCAGAGCCACAGCAGCCAGATGGTGGAATGGTCACAAGAAGTACATTCATAGTTGGGAAGCATGCCAGAAGTCCCTTTACCTAAGATTTAGGGACCAACCTCAGGTGGTCCGAAGCAAGTTTAATGGTAAGACTAGTCCTCAGGGACATTTGGAGCAATGCTATGAGGCATGGAAGCATGTACCTCGTGAAGAATGGGTACATAGGTTTGTGCATACCCTGGAACCCATAACAAAGAATTGGTATCTGGAGGTCGAGCTTCGCCACGGTACTGTAAGTTGGGATTGTCTTGTTGATAGTCTTATGCTGACATTCTCTATTAATGAGGTTTCTCCTGCTTTGGACGCAACTTTTAGATTGATTCATACTAAAGTATTTGATGATCAAGAAATCACAGAATATCAACCTGATTGGAAGGTAGAGGAAGCCAATGCAGTAGAATGTTATAACCTCGCAATTGGCGAGGATGACAATCTGCGCAACATTAATATTCCTAAATCAGAAGGACACTGCGAAGTGCATGGACCAGCAATAGAGGCACTTGAAGTGACTCAACCCCTGAAGACGCAGACCGTCAACATTGGATCAGAAGAAAACCCTAAGTATGCTACCGTTGGATATTATTGGGATAACAAAATGGTAAGCAAGGTGACCCAACTTCTCCATGAATATCAGGATCTATTTCCGACGAAGTTCTCAGAGATGAAAGGTATCCTTGGGGATATAGGAGTGATAAAGATCCTATTGAAACATGATGCGAAGCTTGTGAAACAGCACCCTTATAGGCTGAACCCTAAGTATAAGGAAAAAGTCCGAATGGAGCTGGATAAGATGCTTGCTACAGGAATCATTGAGCCTGTTGAAGAATCTGAGTGGGTCAGTCCTATGGTGGTGCAAGAAAAGAAGACTAAGGGAGAGATCAGAATCTTTGTCGATCTGAGGAAGCTGAATGATGCCTATTTGCATGATCCTTTCCCCACTCCCTTTACAGATGAAGTTTTAGATAATGTGGGAGGTCAAGAAGTGTACTCTTTTACTGATGGATTTTCAGGTTACCATCAGATTAGAATTGCTCCAGAAGATCAACATAAGACAACCTTCGCTACGGAAATGGGATCCTTCCAGTATACAGTTATGCCTTTTGGATTGAAGAATGCACCTGCCATGTTTTCTAGAGTAGTCATCTCTGCTTTTAAGGAATTCATACATAAATTCTTAGAAGTTTATTTTGATGATTGGACTATCTTCGGGTTAGTAAAAGACCACATAGCTAGTCTAATACTTATGTTGGATAAATGTAGACAGCATCAGATTTCCTTGAACTTGAAAAAGTGTATCTTCTGTGCCCCTTTTGGAATTCTTCTCTGTCACATTGTCTGTAACCAAGGACTGATGATGGATCCTGCGAAGATAGCCATTATTGTGAACTTGCCACCTCCGAAGTCTGTCAAACAACTGCGCACTACGCTTGGTCATACTGGTTATTACAAGAAATTTATTAAAGGATATGCTCAAATAACAACCCCTATGGAAAAGCAGTTGAAGAAAGATATTAAGTTCGAGTGGACACCTGAGTGTCAAGCAAGCTTGGATATTTTGAAGGAAAAGATGGTAACTGCTCCTATCTTAGTATTCCCTGACTGGAATAAGGAATTTCATGTGCATGTCGATGCATCCTCCATTGATCTGGGTCTAATATTGGCCCAGTCGGGCGAAGGTAATATTGATCACCCCATCTCTTTTGCAAGTAGGAAATTATCCACAGCAAAGAAAAATTATACTACGACAGAACGAGAAGGTCTAGCTATGGTGTATGCATTGCATAAGTTTCGACATTATCTATTAGGATCTCATTTTAAGATGTTTACTGACCATTCTACTTTGAAGTATTTGGTTAACAAGACTGTGCTAGGTAGAAGGATATGCAGATGGCTGATTCTGTTTCAGGAATATGACTTTGAGATCATAGTCAAACCAAGAAGACTGAATCTAGGTCCTGACCACTTGTCGAGGCTCGAGTCAGGAGAAGAACCTATCAGCTTGGACGATGGTCTTCCTAACGCCCAGTTGTTTGCCATCCAGATGGTTGATGAATACTTTCAGGATATTGTTCAGTATTTGTCTACAGGTTTTCCACACACCGAGATGACAACACAGCAGAAGAAGTAGTTGGTGGTTCGAGCAACTGACTTTACCTTAATAGCAGGACAACTATATAATATGGGACCAGATGAAATACTACGCAGATGTGTCCTAGAGCATGAAAAGCCGTTAATTTTGGCTAAGGCACATTCTGGGGCAGTAGGAGGTCATTACGCAGGAAAAGCTACAGCACAAAATATTCTGACATCCGGATTGTGGTGGCCTACAATTCATAAGGATGCAAGAGAATATTGCCACAGCTGAACATTTGTCAGAGGACAGGCAAACCATCCAGGAGGGATGAGATGCCTCTAGTTCCACAGGTAACTTTACAACCCTTTGATAAATGGGCTATTGATTTTGTTGGACCTATCAATCCCCCTACAAGGAAATATGGAGCAAGATACATTATTACAACAACTGACTACCTTACTCGTTGGGACGAAGCTCAACGAGTCAAGACCTGTAGTGCTGCTACAGCTGCGAAGTTTATTTTCGATAACATCTTGACAAGATTTGGGTGTCCTAGAATTCTTATGAGCGATCAAGGATCACATTTCTTAAATAAGACTATTGAAGTATTGACTGAAGAATTTCAAGTATATCATCAGAAGAGTACTTCCTATCATCCTCAAGCAAATGGAACTATCGAAGCCTTTAACAAGATCCTTGAACACACTCTGACGAAAGTTTGCAATGCCAACAGAAATGATTGGGACCTTAGAATTCCAGCAGTACTATGGGCTTATAGAACCACCTGTAAGAAGTTGACAAGCCATACACCTTTTAGGCTGGTTTATGGACAAGAAGTAGCCATGCCCATGGAGTACATTGTACCTAGCCTCAGAATATCTGCTTTTACAGAGATGGATGACCCAGATATGATGAAAGAAAGGCTGACAAAGATACTAGAACTTGAAGAGGATAGATTCATTGCAGGGTTCCAGCAGCAAGTTCAGAAAGCTAGAGAAAAAGCATGGCATGATAGACACATCAAGAAGAAGCAGTTTCAGCAGGGTGATCTTGTGCTCCTATATGACAGCAAATTCATGAAATTCCCAAGTAAGTTCAAGACACATTGGAAAGGACCATATACAGTGCAGAAAGTTACTGATGGTGGCGCAGTCCAGTTAGCTAAATTGAATGGAGAAATTTTACCTTCTATGGTGAATGGAAGTAGGTTAAAGAAGTACAGGGACAAACCGGGACCCCTTGATTAGGAGTAACAGCATGAAGGATAGTCTAAGTACCAAGAACAGTTGAAATTGGGTAATAGACTATAATGAAGTTGTTCTCAAAGCTATGGAGTGTTGAAGACTGTCAAAATTTGAAGGTTGAAGTTTGGTTGCCGTATAGGTCAGGATGGGTCGAAGGTGCATATTGTGTCGAAGGTTCCTGTCAAGGCGAAGCTGAAGTTAGTAGTTATGTCGGAGAATAAAGGTGTGTCGCAGCCTAAAATGTGACGGATGGGACAAACTACACTTGGCAGCGCCGGCACGAGAACTACCCTAACTGTCTGCAAATGAGATTTTGGGAAAATCTGGCGCTGTGTGGACAGGATTTCCGCCACTCCTTTAGATTCGGCGTCATTAATGCACCATGATGACAGATTCTATTCCAGGATTCTATAAGAAGCCACATTGGCCTGCGACTCCTGCATTGCATGTGTCTTTGAGTTTCTTCAGTTAGCACTATGTCGAATGACCGTGAAGTCCAGAATTTATTACGAGTGGTCAGGGAGAGAGGTCTGCTGAACCTCCTGAGTAATCCACTTGGGCAGCCATGCTCGACCAAAGCATGAAGAAAGGCAGAAGTTCACTCTAAGGGGTCGGAAGAAAGGCAGAAGTGCGCTCTAAGCCGCACAAAGAACAACACCGGTCTTCACAGAAAAACTCTGAAACATCCCAAGATGTACCCTCCTGGTTTGGAAAAACCACGGCGGCTGTTTGTCTTATGCACCTTGACACACAATTCTGGGGACCCTAAGTTGTGGATGGTCAAATGTTTGGCAAGCAGATCGAAGGATGGGGTCGCTGATAGATCAAGAAGGCCTTAGCCAGCATATTACGAAGGAAAGGAACAAGCAGCCAACAACCGCATGTATGGCTTCAGCAAGCAGTGCACTATGTTTCACCAACAAGATTCTACTACCAGAAAAGCAGCTGAGTGTCTCGGGACGGGCCACTGGTGAGTCTTAGGGGCCTGTTGGGGCGTGCACCCTAACGGTCCTTAAGATGGGTAACTCCGTGAAGTTACGGGAGTTGTAAGCAGGAGATATGACTCAAATTAGTCTTAGGGGTGTCGGGGTTGAGTAAAAACCTTCTTTTGTAATAAACCCATGGTTTAAATCCAGGGTTTAGGGTTCGGGGTGCCCATGGTTTAAGCCCATGGTTTTGTAATAAGTGCACTATAAATAAGCACTCTAGTAAAGAAGTCAGTTTAGGCTTTTTGATGTAAGAGGAATTGATGCGAAGCTAAGGATATTTTGTAAGAGAAGGTTAAGTCCCAGCTGTGTGCGTGGACAACCTCTGCAGCTGTGTGCGCAGAGGGTTTTTGGGTGATTAAGGAAATCTGCAGCTGTGTGCGCAGAGGGTTTTTGGGTGATTAAGGAAATCTGCAGCTATGTGTGCAGAGGCCTGCAGCTGTGTGTGCGGCTTTAAGGAATTGAAAGGATCTGCAGCTGAGTGCGTAGATCAGAACTGTGATTTTAGTAAAGAGTTGAATAAAACACAGTTCTGTGGACTACATCCCCTACACTGGGGGTGAACCACGTTATATCTGGTGTTGTGGTTCTTTGTGCTGTTTCTGTTATGTTCTTTCATGTATTAATAAATATATATATCTGATAAATAAGATCACTGCTAACTAAATAACTTCGCTGTGAATTCCCAGTAAAGGGTTATGCAAGTCACTGTCTGTTTATTTTGCTGCGAAGTTATATATGTGAATGTTGAGTCTCAGTGTATATGAATATAAGTTGTTAAAGGCTAAGGTACAGTAATATCCCTCTTCTTCTTGTAGAAACCTGATTCTGCGGCATCCCATAGCTGTTTCGGGTGAGACTGCAATCTGCTCGCAGATTGTTGCCGAAAAGGCCAACACTGTGGGTCTTTTGTTGGTGCGAAGTTAATGGTATAAAGCCCGGGTCTGCCCTATAGCCCAACACAAACCAAAGGGCATTACTCGATAGCAGAATGTGCCCCATGGGGTTGTGAATGTAGTCTTGTAACGATATTCTTTCCGGATCTGGATTTGGTTATATCCGGAAAATCCATCCATGAAGGAAAAAAAACTCATGTCTGATGCATGCATCAATAATCTGATCAATGAAGGGTGTTGGGAAGTTATCTTTGGGACACACCCCATTTATATCATGGAATTCTATGCAAAAACGGAGGGTACCTTGTTTTTTATTTATGGGAACAGGATTTGAAACCCAAGTGGTGTACACAATGGGGTAAATGAAGCCGGCTGTGCACAGCTTCTTAATTTCAGCTTTGACTGCGACAGCTTTGGAGTGATGGATGGGCCATTGATTTTGGTGCACGAGGGCCAAATCAGGCCATGTGTCGATGTGGTGTTCCACAATGGATGGTTCGAACCCAAGCATTTCAGTGTAGGACCAGGAAAAGATGTCGCAAAATTCTTGGAAGAGCGCTTTATAAGAAGCGACTTCTTATGAGGAGCAAGATGCCCCAAACATGATTTCTTCAACAACCTTAGGATTGGTTGAGATGTTGATTTTGATGGTTGGCAATATGTTGGCCATGTTCCCTTCTTCGAAGGCATCTAGTGCTGGAATGGGATTTTTCAACCATTCGACTTTCCCATGAATGAAATCTTTGGCTTCCACAGAAAATTGGTCAGACTGTGACACAAGCTCTTCGAGGAGGAAGAACAAGCGATGGTGCATGTCATCCCATGGGTATTCTGGGGCAGTTAAGGCTTCTAGTATCTCCTCATCGTTGCGGAAGCAACGAAGAGACAGGTTTGATGGACCGGCGGTGATGGTGGAGATAAGAGGGTCTGTAGAACTAGACATCATGTAAATGGACATGGTGTCTGAAGAAGGAGGTAAGGGATGGATTTCTTCGATAAGAGTGATCTCCGATTCAAGGGAATGTTGTCAAAGGTTGGCTAGAGCCGTTCAAAACTTGGAAAAGTCTTGGCAATGGTGAGAATAATGTCCATACAATCTACAGAGGGCGCAATCATGGTTTGTTCTCAATGACTTGTTCCTCACTATTGGCCCACTTGGGAGTTCAACCATGGGGAGGTTTTCCATTGTATCCATGGCATCCAAATGCGTGCGGATTATGGGAATTTTAGGGTAGTTTTGAGTTGGATGGCCCTGTTCTTCGTAGACGGCGCAAGGCGAAATCTGTCGAGGTTCAGCAGTAGCTTTTTCACCTTTTCCTTTGGCCCTTTTTGGGTGGGGCGGTGTGAGTGCAAGTGTGGTGGTTGGTTTTTGCAGGCCGGGTGGAGGATGAGATTTGACTGCAATGGGTTGCAGAGGGGTTAAGATTACTTGGGGCATTGGTGATTGGGCGGGTGGATCAAGGTACCACACAAGAATTCCCAATGTAAAATTGGGTAAAGTTTAAGGTAGCCATTACTGGCTTACTCATGACACTAGGTGGGGGAAAGAAGAAGGGAATTGTGTGGTCTAGGGAGGAGCCCAGATAACTCCATGATGGTTGCATGTGGGGATGAGGTTGTGGTTGTGGCTGGGCGTAATGCTGTGACTGTGGATGATGTTACGGCTGATGTTGATGTTGCGGCTATGGACGGTGTTGTGGTTGCAATTAGGGCTGTAGCTGCAATTGTTGTTTGGGTGCAGTAGTGCTGGATGAGAGCGTGCACAAATCCATAGTCTCATTTGGTGTCGGCGGTGGTGACACAAAGGGAAAGCAGCTGTCATTGTAGTATCGACAAATAACCCAAGGCCCACATTGAACAATGGGGAGGCTGGTATGTTTTCAACCATGGTGTTGACTATAGGGATAACATTGGTGGGTGCAATTAGCCCTTTCATATCTATGGTGTTGATCGTAGGGATAACATTGGCTAGTGCAGTTAGCCCTTGTGAATAGTGATAAGTCAGTTGGTCAACCATCACAATTTTCCCTTCATGGGGGAACATCATGAGATGAAAAATAGTTGATGCTACATCTCTCATGGCGTACATATAACTTCTTTCGAGGAGAAGGTTATAGTCCAACTGAGCATTGACAACCTCTATGTCAATCAATACTATTTTTCGGGCTAATGTGATGGGGACATGGGTGAGGATTCCTTGGGATTTAGTAGGGTGGACATCGTAAGCCCCCAGAGTAGTAGAGGATGGTTGCAAAATTGGGGATCCAAGCTTCTGCCAGACTAAGGTAGACATAACGCACATGGATTCCCCCTCATCCACTATGCATCGGTGCACGACCAAATTCTAGATGGAAACCAGGATTTGGAAGGAAATGGTTGATGGCATCTATGGTTCTCCATTCTCTGTGTTAAATGTGATCAACTTGGAGTCAGAGGGGTCTATAACACCAAGGGCGACTAGTAAGGATTTCCGTTGCATTGGGTAAGTTTTGAGTGCCTCAAGAGCAGACATGGCCATAGGTGTTTGGGCTAAATCATCCACGATGTTGTAGCTTACAGCAGCTCTAGCCGTGACGTTGTTGGAAACTCGTCGTATGGGGGGGCGCAGAGGAAAAGGGGGTAGATGAAGAGGTGCATTGGTTGATTTGGACGTAGATGTCGTTGATTTGTGTGCAACAGAGTGTTTCATTTAGGTGCATTTGGTTGCTGAGGATTTTGGGCTGGCCGGTTTGCCTCGGAATTATTGGGAGGGTTTGGTTGTTGAATGCCTCCCTGCGGTTTATTGTTGCCTTGGTTCCGAGCTTAGTTATTTCTATCTTTCCCTTGTTGGTTATTGGGTACTGGCTAGTTGGGGAGGTTTTGTTGTGCAAACACCTTTCCCAAATTTGTTGGTGGAGTGGGGGCGAGGGCTTGAGCAGCTTGTACAGGTGGTGCATAGTATACTTGGGGGGCTGGAGGTGCCACAAATGTGGGAATTTGTCCCGCATATTGTTGTCTCGGCCAAGCTAATGCCTAGGCCTGCTGCTGCGTTGCAAGTTGTGCATAAGAAGTGGTAGCTCTGGACTGGGACATCATTCTTGCGTAATATGGAGTTTGGTTTGGATAGGAAACACTAGGGGTGTTTCCTAGTTGCAGTGGTATTGCAGGTGGTGTCGGGCGGTGCTGTGGTTGGTGTGTCACATACCCCAATTTTGTAAAATAATGTTAATTGTTTTAATTATATTTCCTAAGACATTATGTTAAATTTAATGCTAAGTAGGAACTGATGACTCAGCAGAGTCAAAAGAAGTGGAATGTAATTCTGAATATTTTATTATTAATAAATAAAATGTGGAGACAATAGCATGGGAGAGCTGTTAATAAGATGTTACTGGTCAAACTGGTGGATGGAACTAGGTGGAGGGAAAAATACAAGTGGTAGCATCCTCAAACACTTCCTAAGTTGCAGGTGGAAACTTCCCTATAATTGGGGTCATGATCCCCCAAGAAAGTGGGATCAGAGCAGGTGGCTCAATAAATGACAACTAACCCAAAAAGACCTAGGCAATCTTTTAAAAGTACCCAATGAATAGAGCTGAGGTTGCTCAGTTATTTTCCAGAGAATAATCATTCAAGTGGAATGCTATTGTAGGAAAATTCATTGGGGAAAAAGGGAAAAAAAACAGTAAGGAAGTTGTTCTGAGAGGAATGCTACAGTAACTTGGTCTATTACAGCTTGTTAGTTGGGAGAACTTACTGATAATTTCAGGATTGATACTGAGTTTGAAGACTGGTATTTGACTATTGTTACACCTAGTTCCAGCCAGGGAGACCAGAGCAAGCTCTGGGGTCCTGAGGAGTCGTTGTTTGAGCGCTCTCCAGGAATTGGTAGGGAGGAACGGCCTCCCATTGCTGTTGTTGTCCAAGTTTAAACAGGTTCTGTCACCTAACTGTCTTGTTTTAATAACTGTGAATGGTTGAATGTTATGCTAGTAGTTTAT
>LPNX010728653.1:270314-282028 GCA_001517045.1 Pseudotsuga menziesii
ATAAAAACCTATTTATAGTAAGTTATTTATCTGACTAAAAATAAATTTAGTTTTGGAACATTTATTGCAAAACTAAAACTTGTGTTTCAGGTTGAGCATATCTTTCCCAAAGGGAAGCTTGAAATAAAGTTGTAATTCCCTTAAACTTCAACAGTGGAAGATGGAGACAGTAATACGTAAACCCCTTATTAATATACATTATGATGTAAATGTATGTGTGCAATTGGAAAAGTAATTGTAAATTCTATAACTCTGCCCTTTTCTACTCTATTTTTATAAAGAGTTTAATTGAAGTCTTTTAACATTTGACATCTACGATAAATATCGAATAGTATAGTAATATTTAAGAACCATAAAGTTACTCCCACTAGAAAGATGGACAGTTATTGAATTTACCTCAGTAAGCATTGAAAACTGTTAAGCATTTATCTTCCTACTGAACTTTTATTTTTGCGTCGTACTTGTATTTTTTTTAACACTTCAGAATTTTGACAAGATGCAACCGAACTTCTTACCTGTAGTCTGTAAGAACAGGAAAATGTTTTGCATTAGCTTGAAAGCTAAGTAAGCCCAGTTTTGCATGACAGCCCCACCTTGTGGTCGTAAAAAGAAAACAAGTCAATAAACTGAAAAGAACTGTTCTATCACTAAACACAACCAACAAATAATTCATATATTAAGTTGGTAACATATAACTAATTTCATGATTAGTTAACTATAATCTTGAAGAATTACATGCATTTTAAAAATTTTAAATTTTTCAGAAAAATTCTGGTTTTGACATGGTGGGAGACAGAACCTATGATGCCATCTGCACAGGGAGCGTCTAAAATGATAGTGTAAAGGTATCAAGACTATGCATAGATGAGGTCAAACTGCTGGGCCTTCAAGATGGCCTCTTCCTCTGTTTTGGGATGTTCAGAAGCGACGTCCTTGGCTATAGGTGGCAGCAAGGTTTTCAAGAACTAGTCCAGGAAGATCTTGTCATCAAGCTTGATCTTGCACAGGATACGATGTCGCCTCCACTCATGGATGTGGTCGATGATGTGGGTCGCACTATTCTGGTGGCAAGATAGAAATATTTCCACTCCATCATATTTGATAAGGAGTTGGAAATATTGCAGGAACATAAAGGCCAGGGATTTGAAATCTGGATACTTGGCTTGTGGCAACTCAATGTACCACTTGGCTGCAGCACCTATGAGGGTGCATTGGAACAGTTTGAGTCTGATCGAATCATCTACGATGTTGTTTGATGAGCACCATAGGTGAAACATCATGATATGGTTTTGGGGGCACTCCCCTACCTTCCCTTCAAACTTAGGAATGTCTAAGGGGAGTTTGGTTGGCATGGGAGGCCAAAAGGTTTGATGGAAGATAGGCTCATTTGTTAATCGAGCCAAGTTAGGTAGGTTGATGTGTGCCATGAAAGGAAGGGTTTACCCAAGTTTGATGTGTGATGGGGCAGTAATGGTGGCGGGATTTGCAGGGACATGATGCACCTGCATGATTGGGGGTACTTGTGGCATAGTTGTGCATGGGCCACTTGCCCCCGGTGTGGTAAATGAAACTGTGTAAGTGGAAGGGCCACTACCCCCATGTATAACAGGAGGGGTAGAGTAGGTGGAAGGGATACTTCCCCCAAGCATGCCAAGTGGGACAGTGTGAGTGGACGAGACATTGCCCCCAGGAATAAACAGATGGGACAGTTTGACTGGTCAGTATGGGTGGTGGTAGCTAACTTATGACGGTTTGCATGACCATGCTAGGGCCACTAGCAGGGGTGTTGGTGGTGGTGTGGGGTATGGACATGGGTCCACTACCAATCACCAAGCTGTAAAATGGATCCGGTTTTGCACCAGCCATGGGGATAGATGGTGCAATATGTAGATCTGGCTCAGACTGGTATGATTTAGAGCCTGAATTAGAGGTTTTGTGGCCTTATGATGGTGTAGAGGGTCATTGAGAATGGTCTCGATGGTGTTGGTTCAAGGACCGAAACTGTAGTGGATTGCCTCTCAGGCGTGAGGAAGAACGTGGGGGATCAATTGTGTCTGATTAATATGTCAGGTGGTGAAATATGGTAATGACGTTTTGGACCCTATTTTTAATGGCTTCCTATTTGCTTTCAGGTGGCCACTCGTCCACCAAGACTACCAGGATACAGCGCTTGGCTTTTTCCTCACGGGAGTTCTAGTCAATCGGTGGGGGTCGTTGCTCGTTTCGCTTGGTAATTCCTCTTAGTGGCCAGTTACTTTGGGGTTCCCGTGGTACTCCTCACAATGAGTTTCTGGGATGAGCCCAAGTACGTCCCACAGTTAAGGAAATCATGGACTTATTTCCTCAAATACTGCAAGTGTTTGAATTAGTGTAAATTATAAATTTTAATGGCTAGCTCAGCGTCATGAACTGAGTTTGGTTGTTTTATGTGGTATGGTTTGTGTGCATGTCTTTTATATTTCTGTTACACTTAGTGGCTGCTTGTATGGTTTATGAATAGTCTGCAGAGATTGTATTGCATAACTTATAACATGAATAAATTGTTTATGATATCAGTAAATTGTGAACAGAAACTTGAATACATGCCATACCTGAATATGAACTGTTGTAGCCTGAATAGGTGATTACCTTACACTTGTATTTCTCTTCAACCATAAAAGAGTGTTGGGCTCTCAACACAATGGGACTAAGTCCATCCGTAGATCCTCAGGTCACACTCCAAGTGCAAGGTTGGTCAACAGGGAGGACATGAACGTCATGAGGCCCCCTGGGCCTACCACCCCCTCTACCTTCCAAGTAACCCATTTTTAGTGGTTTTGAAAAATGACAGGTGAAGTGCATGTTACTATACGAGCTTTACCCTTCGTCTTATCCCAGAATACCCTGAAGGGTGATCACTGGGTATAGGAGGAAGGGCTAGGAAAGATATTAATTTCAAATTAACAATTGAAACCTATAGTAATTTTATCTAATCTTTAAGCATATTTTTTTAACCAATTAACCATTTGATTTAACAATGATTTACACAGGTTGCAATGAAATAAACAGAGACTAAAATGAAATAAACACAGATTAATGGACAGAGGCGGCTGAGTCACACTAACAGTCCCAATAACTTTAAAAATATGAATATGAGAGACAGATCTCTCTTTTCGGGGGAAATGTGGTGAGGGGGTCACCAAATTTTCCCCAAATCAGGGAGGGGGTCGCTTAGAAATTGTAGACAGAAGTGATCTAATTTCTGGGATGAATTCGCACCTTTCAGGCCTGAATGAGCGACTTGGTTGCACCTTTCAGCCCCATAAGAGCGACCTGGTTCGAAAGATGGAAAATATTTTAGCCTGAGCTAGGACCGGCCGACAGTAACTTGTACTGTGGTTGAATGGTCTCGGTTTGGCCTTAAGGAGGATCGGCTATGAATTAAAATGCATAAAAATATAGATTTAATCTAGATTGAAAGAAAACTAAACTAGGGAAAAATAAAAACTGAAATATAGAAATTAAACCCAGGGATCCTAACAGTAAAAACCCTACATGAAACTATAAGCAAACAAAGAAATAGCTATCAGGAGTCCATGGGAACCTGCAAAAAATATTAAACCATAAATCTACAAGCAAAAATGTTAGAAAACTACAACATGAAAGAAAAAAAACATAAATATGCCTTCTCTGGTTGAGATGGGCCACCATGCCCTAGCTGGGGGGAGCACCTCTCAATGGATGGGGAGCTTTGGCTCAATGGAGAAATGGAGGAGAGGGAGGGTGAATGGCTTGAGAGGTAAATGGTCTCAAGGAACTCACATGGGTAGCATAATGATAGGGAGAGAAGGAGTGATTTGAGAGTGACCCCCACCCCTCTATTTATACTTTTTCTTGAGATTTTTAGGGTTTTAAGCTCTTGGTTGGGGCTTTAGCCCCTTTTTTGGGATTTTAGCCCCTTTCACCCAATATTTAGCCCCTTTGGTGGTTTTAAGATCCTCTGAGGTGTTTTAGCCCCTTTTTGGAGGTTTTAGCCCCTATGAGAGCTATTTTGGCTCTTTTTTAGGGGTTTTTAATCCTTTTTATATTTTTGAGCCCTTTTGAGGGTGTGGGGGTCAAATGAGGGTCATACATAGATGTCTTTGGGTGGTGTAGGTCATGTAGAGATTACTGAGGGATTTTTTGGGTTAACAGGAATGGTTTAGAAATAGGTGGGTGAGGTGGCCATAAGATCCTCAAAGCATGGATCTCGAGCTTAACTGACCCAGGTGAGTAGGGATAAGGCTAGACACAAGGATTTTGTTCTAGAATCTTTGTGAAACCTCATTTTTTCACTTTTTACCAAGGGCACTGCTTATACTCCCTTATGACAGAGCGGTGAAAGGTGAGAACTATGCCAAAGACAAAGGTTAAAGGCGGTGGAACCACCTAGTTTACACAGAAATTGGGTGGTACTGCATAAGGTACCACTTATATGCTTAAGGGTCAGAGTGGTGCTGGAGTTTTGTATGTTAGGATCAACATCTAGTTCATTGTTTCACTTCAAGTTTGGGATTTGAGGGCAAATAAAGGTGTTAGAGATCTTATCACATGCTGGTGATAGTATTTGGTTGTAATATCTAACATGATAGGACTAAATAGAGAATCTTATAGGTCTCTCATGGGAGTTGGAGAAGGCCAAGAGGCTCCTACTCGAATTTGGGAGAAGAGGGAAGGTGAAGAGAGAGGCCACATGGCATAGCATGAGAAGCCACAACAATTCAACTTGGATTTGTTTTAAGGATGGATTTGGAACCTTAGAATACCAATAATGTTTATAAAATTCAGGGATCAGCCATGAGAAGTCCCTTTTTTTCATTTTTGAAAATTGTTATTGTGAAGAGAGAGAGCCAGTGGATGACTAGTTCATGCCTTAGCCAATTTCGAGGGTGAAAGATTCCCATCCTAGTTGGTGTTTGTAGAGGCCACTCAAGTATTTCAAAGAGATTCAATGGAGTCATAATTTATAGGTGCAAGCTATAGCATCTCATGGACATATCAATTTTATCTTTTTCTTCCTTTCATCTCAAGTTTTCTCACCATATTTCAGCTTTATGGAGTGAGGCACACTTGGTGAGATATTCATCTCTTTGAGGGATCTTCTCTTGATCCAATATTTTTTATTATGATTTAAATTATTGGATATTTAAGTTCAGAAATATCTCAGTTCGAAAGGCCAATAAATCTCATGTATTATTGCTCAATAATGAAGAAACAGTGCCATTTCCTCACTACCTTGTTGTAAACTCTTGTAATCTTGATGGATTCAAATGGATGTATAAAATATTGATGATTTATGAATGAATGGAATGAAATTGAATTATATTATTTGTTTCATGTTTAGTAACTGATATTTTGTGTCCATTGGGTCGAATTTCATAGCAATTGGAGCAAACTACACCTCATTTCCCCAAGGGTCCAAAACTAGTTTTTTATATCTGATTGAAAGAAGTGATAACAACCATGGGAGGTCGATTGATTATGCATATGAGTCTCTGATAATGTATTATATACATACCCTACTTCAATTTAATAATTATAGTTGGTTTATACACATTTGGGAAGCCATTTCTACCACTTACCCCGAGGGGATTTGAGCCCAAAATTGCCAGTAAAATCATCTATCTTGTTCAGAATTTAGTACAGACTTTCAGAAGCGATTGGAGGTCCATAATACATAAATGAAAATAATAATTAATTTATTATATCATTCATACACCTTCTCTGAATATTTGGGAGCAACTGGGCTGATTTTGAGACCAAGACACTAAAACTAGTCAAGAGCCAAAATTGTGAAAATATTGGAAAATTGGGCATTTTGGTAAAAATTTAGAAAAAATGGGACATTACAAGTGGTATAAGAGCATGGTATTGGCACTTGATGGTGTTAAAAGGAGTCAAATAAATAAACCACCACCATTAGAATCTTATTTGGAAGGTGATTGGCTTGTAGAAGAAGAACTACAAGAAAAAAAGGTACCTTTGACTAAAGCTACGGATCACGAGGGAGAATACTACACTAAGGATAAAATGGAGTATCTCAAACTTATAAAACCCATGTTTGAAGAAATATCCAAGGACACGACCCAAATTATGGTAGACATGACCCAACAGATAGCAAAAGGTTTCGAATTGATGGCCAGTCAAATGGAAAGCAAAGGGATAATAGGAGATAGTGGTAGTTCACAATCAGCAGAAAAGAAGACAATGGGTGAGCACATTTTCTCATAAACAGGACCTCATAATAGACCCCATGAATTTCAGAGTGCACAAAGGCCTACTACACCTAAATTTATTATTCCCAAAGAAGAGACTAACATTCAATTTGAAATTGATACAATAACAAAAGAATGGGCTAAATTGGATGAAGAGTGTAGGAGAGGTATGACATTTGAGTAGTACTTCACCATGGAAAACAAACTCGAAAATAAGGAGGAAAATAATTCTATACACCAAAACAAATAATTGAATTGTGCCATAGGTAAAGTGCCACTTCCTACTTTTTATGGTTCATCTCAAATTTCTGCTAACACTTGGGTGCAAAAAATGGATGTGTATTTTCAGCTGAATCCAATGGTGGAAGAAGATGCTTTAAAAATGGATATTTTGCACTTGGATGGAGATGCCAATGAATGGTGGCTCCATGGCCTGAAAACCTTGGGTCATGATTAGGTTAAAACATATGGGGAATTTGTTGATAGGGTATTAGAAAGGTTTGAGCAAAAAGATCCAAAATTGTCTTTCAAAGAACTAGCACAATTGAAGCAGGTAGGGACTCCTATTGAGTATATGTTGGAATTAAAAATATTATCAGTTAAGGTGGATAATGTATCTATGGGAATGTTAGTATTTCTTTTCATTGAAGGTTTTACAGAGCCCTTAAAAGGTTTGGTCAAATCCCACAAGTCTACTGACTTAAATGATGCAATGAGCTTGACTAGAGATCTTCAAAATGTGCTTCCTAGAACAAGATTTCCTCCCAAGCCTAACTTCAGATTTGAAAGAAAGATTTGGAAAAAGGATGCACCTGATAAGAAGTTTTGGAAAAGAGATACATTTGAAAAGAATAAGAAATAAGGACAAAGCAGGGATGAACTTCGAAGGAAAAAATTGTGCTTCACATGCTTCCAACCATGGACACCGGGACATAAATGTGCTAAAGGAAAAGCTCAATACATAGAAGTATTTTCCAATAATGATCAGTATGAAGGGGGTATGGATGAAGAAGGGAACATTTCATATCAATAGGAGGCATATGAGATAGCATATTAAGAATAAAAACAAGAATAAAATCAGCCTTCACCAGACAAATCAAGAATGACAGTACTTTCAACACTACCTCGCTATCACACTATTCGATGCAAGGGTGTGGTATTGGGACAAAGAGATTCAGTTTTGGTAGATGGAGGAGATACACATAATTTCATTTATGCATATATGGTGGAGAAAATAAATATACCAAGTGAACCATTCAATGGCTTCACAGTTGACATTCCAGGTCACAACACAATGCAATGCAACACATGGGTTCCAAAGCTGCAAGTCACCATAGGTAACTATAATTTTGTTGATAGTTTTTATGTGGTTGATGTTGTTGATACTAATGTAGTATTGGGAGTGAAATGTCTATATTCTATAGGAGAGAATTCAGTAAATTATCAAATTCCTGAAATGAAATTTCAAGATTCAACAGGTGTACTAAGGGTTGTGAGAGGGAAGCACACTTACCCAAAACAAGTAGTAAATTGCAATAGTATGAGATATATATTGAGGCATGGTGATATATAATGGGTTTGTGAATTTTATATCACTTCTCCCAAGCCAAAAATTAGATTTTTTAAACACCCAAAGGACATAGAGACACTTTTGCACAAATATGAAAAAGTTTTCAGAGATCTTCTACATGGTAGACCACTTGATAGGAGGGTTGAGCATAACATTGGTTTGGAGGAGGGTACTTCATCCATTCAGATACCACCTTATAAAAATACCAAGAATTTTATAGATGAGATTGAGAAGGCAATTCAAGAACTCTTGGAGTTGGGACTCATTAGACCAAGATCTAGCCCTTATTCTTCTCCAGTAGTGTTGGTAAAGAAAAAATATGGAACTTTAAGGATGTGTATATACTTTAGATATTTGAACAATAAGACCATCAAGAATATATATCCTATTCTTAGGATTGATGAGCTCATGGATGAGATATTTAGAGCTAATTAATTTTCCAAAATTGACCTTAGATCTGGTTATCACCAAATTCAGATGAAGGAGGAAGATGTGCAAAAGACTACTTTTCGAGGTCATTATGGTCACTTTGAGTTTCTTATTATGCCATTTGGGTTTACTAATGCTCCAACTACATTTCAAGAATGTATGAATAGAATATTTTGCAAGAAGATTAAAAGGTTTGTTTTAGCCTTCTTTGATGATATTCTCATTTACAGTAAAACTTGGGCTAAAACAAGTTGCAACACCTATAGATTGTGTTGAAAAATTTGCAAGAACAATCTTTGTATGCTAAGATGTCTAAATATGAATTTGGGGTGAAAGGACTATTATATATTGAGAATATTATTGGGAATGATGGAGTGAAAGTGCACATGGAAAAGATTAGGGCTATATTATAATGGCCATCACCAACAAACATCACATAATTAAGAGGCTTAATTGGAATATGTACATACTACAGGAAGTTTGTGAAACGGTTCTCCAAGTCGACTTCTCCACTCACTGATTTGACTAAGAAGGATTGCATATATGTTGTAGTGGATATATTGACTAATTTTCTCATTTATTTTCTGTTACATCCTCTTTTAGTGCTGCACAAGTGGTTGACCTTTTTTTTCAAAGAAATCTTCAGATTGCATGGGCTCCCCAAGAGCATTGTGAGTGATAGAGAAGGTAGATTCATGAGTTCTTTTTGGAAAGAAATTTTAAGATTGGTGGGCACTCAGTTGACTCCAAGTACAATATACCATCCCCAAACTCATGGAAAAATAGATAGGGTGAATAAATGGTTGGAAGGGTACCTCCGAACCTATGTGGGAGAACAGCAAAAAGCTTGGACAAAATGGCTACACTTGGGTGAGTTTTTCTACAACACCACCTTTCACATGTCAATAGGGATGTATCCTTTCAGAGAATTATATGGTTATGATGCACTTACATTTTATGATATGATATTTGGTGAGAGTATATATACAAAAGCTAAATATTGGGTGGAAGAAAGCATAAAAAATTTAAAGCTTTTAAAAGACAATTTGTAGGTTGCCCAAAATCAGCAAAAACAATATGTAGATAAACATAGAGAGGAAAGGACCTTTCAGGTTGATGATTTAGTGTATTTGAGGTTTCATCCATACAAACAAACATCTCTCAAAAGGAATGAAGCAAAAAATCTAAATCCAAGATATTATGGGCCCTACAAGGTAATCCAAAAGATTGGAGAAGTAGCATATGAGTTGGAACTTCCAGAAGGGAGTAAAATTCATAATGTATTTCATGTTCCTTGTCTCAAGAAAGCTATTATTCATAAAATTGTCATTTCAGACACACTCCTTCCTTTGGATGATGAAGGACAGCTCACACTTATTCCGGAAAAGGCTTTGAAGACAAGGGAGAGAAGATTGAGGACCAGAACAATCAAAGAATATTTGGTGCAATGGAAGGATCTACCAAGTGAAGATGCCACATGGGAAGAGGAGAATATTTTGCAGCATCCAAATATGAAATTGCTTGAGGACAAATAATATTCGGTGGGGAGGACTGTAATGTCCCCATTTAAATAATTGCATAGCAGGAAAATTCCATCAATCCTACTAGTTCCCTAGGTTGGGTGGAAACATTGGGAAGTTAATAAGGGATCTAATAAATGGTGTTTATAAATTAGAAGGAATAAATATTTATTTAATGAATCTAATTAAATGAATGCAAGTGAAAAATGGAATGTCTATGGAGAATGGAGACACATGGATACTATGGAGCCAGTCAAGCTAGAATTCCTATGTTAAATGGAATCCTCCTCTTGCAATCTCAAATCTATGGGAAGCCTAATGTTTCTGGATGGATTATAAGGTTAATATACTTGTCCATATACTTCATAGGTATAATTTGGGATGAATTGTAACTTACATGGGGAGAGGAAGAGCCAAATGGGAGTTTCATGGACACTTGGCTAGATTCCCCTTACATTTATGACATCTATGACACCAATGATGGAGATTCTATGACATTTATGACACAAGTAATTTCCGAAGGCTGACATCTAACATATCTGACATGACAGGCCTAAATAGAGCATCTTAGGGCGCTCATGGGAGTTGGATAAGGCCAAGAGGCTCCTACTCGAATTTGGGAGAAGAGGGAAGATACCAGAGAGAGGCCACATGGCATAGCATGAGAAACCACACCAATTCGACTTGGATTTGTTTTATGGATGAATTTAGAACCTTAGAAGACAAATAATGTTTATAAAATGTAGGGATCAGCCATGATAATTCCCTTTTGATCATTTGTGAAAATTTTTATTGTGAAGAGAGAGAACTAGTGGATGACTAGTTCATGCCTTAGCCAATTTTGAGGGTTAAAGATTCCCATCCTAGTTAGTGTTTGGAGAGGCCACTTAGGTATTTAAAGGAGATTCAATGGAGTCATAATTTATAGGTGCAAGCTACAGCAGCTCGTGTACATATCAAGTTCATCTCATTCTTCCTTTCATCTCAAGTTTTCTCACCATATTTTAGCTCTATGGAGTGAGGCACACTTGTTGAGCTATTCATCTCTTTATGGGAGATTCTCTTGCTCCAGTATTTTGAATTCTGGTATAAATTCTCTTCTATTTAATTTCTGAAATATCTCCGGTATAAAGGCCAAGAAATCTCATGTATTATTGCTCAATAATGAAGAAACAGTGCCATTTCCCCACTACCTTGTTGTAAACTCTTGTAATCTTGATGGATTCAAATGGATAAAATATTGATGATTAATGAATGAATTTACTATCATTAAAGTACATTATGTGTTTCATGTTCATTAACTGAGAATTTTTGGCCATTGGGTCGAATTTCATAGCAATTGGAGCAAACTACACCTCATTTCCCTAAGGGTCCAAAACTAGTTTTTATACCTGGTTGAAAGAAGTGATAAAAGACATGGGAGGTCGATTGGTAATGCATATGAGTCTCTGATAATTTATTATACACATCCCTTTCTTCAATTTAATAATTCAAGTGGGTTTCTTCACATTTGGGAATCCATTTCTACCACTTACCTTGGGGGGATCTGAGCCCAAAATTGTCAGTAAAGTCATCTATCTTGTTCAGAATTTATTACAGAATTGTAGAAGTGATTGGAGGGACATAATAAATCCATGAACTTAATAATTAATTTATCATATCATTCATACACCTTCTCTAAATATTTGGGAGCAATTGGGTTGATTTGGAGACCAAGACACTAAAACTAGTCAAGAGCCAAAATTGTGAAAATATTGGAAAATTGGACATTTTGGTAAAAAATTAAAAATAAGGGACATTAAAATAACCCCCTAAATATATCTCTCTTTCTCTTCCCTAAACCCCATCCTCCCCCCTACCACGAAATCATATCCCCCTACACCACTAACCCCTCCTTCATTTCTCTCTCTCTCCCCTCCCCTCCCTAACCCTCTCTAACCCCATCTCTCTCTCTCTCTCTCT
>LPNX010728653.1:282309-295519 GCA_001517045.1 Pseudotsuga menziesii
CTTTCTCTCGCCCCCTACTCATCTCCCTACCTTTAAACCACCCCTCCATCCTCCTCCTATTCTCACTCGTGACCCTTACTAACCCCTATCCATATCTCTCTCCCCTAATCCGCTAATGACCCACCTCCCTATTGCTTCTCTCTCTCTCTCTCTCTCTCTCTCTCTCTCTCTCTCACACACACACACACACACACACACATGTACACATCCACTAACCATCCCTTGTCTTCTAATCTCCCTCACTCTACCACTAACCATCCCTTGTCTCTCTCCATTTATATTTTTCTCTCTCTCTAACCCCAATTCCCCCACTCCTCACTTATACCCCCCTTCTCTCTAACCTTCCTACTCTTCCTTAACCCTAACCCCCTAATCTCTATCTCTTGCTCTCTCTTTCTCTCATCCCCCTACTCCTATGTTTCTTTATCTCCCCCCTTCCCCCTAACCCTAAATAATCCCCATTATCATATACAATTATTTACATAGTGGTTAATATCATGCACATGTTTTGTAAGTATATATCATGCTCATATTTTTTAACTTTATATCATGCACATGTTCTGTTTTCCCCCAATTTTTTTGGGTGGGATGGATATATTTGATTTTAAAATAAACACACTCACATTTCTTAGCACTAAGATCGAGCCTTATCACATTTTTGGGATTCATCCCTCTTCTTATGTGTATGCATTAGAGTTAGCTTCAGGTTATCCAAAACTTGTGCTATGGAATATGGTAAAACATAGGTAGTTGGACATCTCACCCATTTTCTCAATATGTCTATGTTTTACCACTCGTTATAGTATGCTACACATAATCATTTTTTATGAAGTTTTATATCCAAATAACATTTTTTCTATAGTTCCAAAAGTGTAATTTGTTTCTAAAAATATTATTCTTTTCTTTTCTTTTTTACATTTTTCTTGCGCTATTACTCCCTAACTCAAAATGCACATTCTTAGTGTCTCTTCCATAACTTTTACATTTCTCAAGCATTCGTAAAAAAAAAATATGCTACACTATTAGACAATATCCTCTACATGCTATGAAAAAACTATTTCATCATCATTGTATTAAGACCTCCAAAAGCTACACCCACACTTGACGCACTGTTTTCAAGATTTGATCACTTAGATAATTAAGAAATATATATAATTATTAATTTTTTTTAGAAAAATAGTGTTGTACTAGTACTATTTGTTCTCTATATGTATACCATTTTGTGTAGGTCGATTCCATCATTTAGGAGCTCAAAAGATACACCCACATATACATATACCATATCACTTGACCCAAAAAAAGTACCTACAAGAAAATATCAAACTTGAGATAGTTATCACATTTTCAATAGTTAACATTTGTATATTTGGAAAAGTGATTCAATTTCTTCCATTTCATGTTTTTAACTCCAAGCAATATTTTTTGTGTAAGTATCTCAAAATATCCATGTAAGTTGAGGGATATTTTCATATAACATGTCAAAAGAGACTTTCATTACATTGCATCAACCCATGTATTTCAGTGTCTATTACATTAAGTTAATAGTATGTTGCTTACATCTTTATCTTCATGCATTGATTTCAGTGTATATTACATTAATGTCAGTAAGTTGTTTACATTTTGAACATTGTGCATTGATTTTAGTGTCCATTACATTAATGATAGTATGTTGTTTACATTTTGATCTTCATGCATAAATTTTCATGTTTGTTACATTAATAACAATATGTTGTTTACAATTTGATCTTCATGCATACATTTAGTGTTCATTACATTAATAACACCATTTTTTTACATTTTCATCTTCATGCATAAATTTCAATGTTGGTTACACTAATGATAGTATGTTGTACATTTTGATCTTTGTGCATAGATTTCAGTGTTTGTTACCTTAATGATAGTATGCTTCTTACAAAAATTAAACAGGAAAGAAGATAGTGACAAAGAAAGATGGAGCAAATGACAATTGAACGCAATAAGAACAAATAAGACAAAATAATGAATTACAAATAGCATATAGAGAGAAAAAGTTTTGGAACAAATGACACTTGGATAATAAGAAGAACATACAATAAAATCAGCATGACAAAAAACATAACAATAGATAAAACACTATTGAACCTATACAACCATAGTACAAGATGAACTTCAATAAAATTATGATCCTATAAAAAAAAAGTTAGATGATATCTATCAAATAATCAAATTCATCTCTCTCTCTCACACACACAGATATATATATATATATATATAATGATGATCATCTACAAATTCAATGTGACTTCCCACGATTAGAACCAACATAGATCCATTTTACCTTTGGATCTATCATGCAACAAGAGAAGCCAAATCCCTCAAGGTGCAAACACTTCATCCACTTTTACATACTGAAAAAATGTTTGCACCTCTCGGGATTTGATCTCTCTTGGCGCATGGTAGATCTAGAGTTAAGAAGGACCTTTTTATTAAAGTGTCACATGTCAGCTCCATGTTGAGCATGGATTACAATTATCCCTCATACCGGGTAGTAGAAAACGCCTCAGGGCAATAACTACCACTGTAGATCCATCTTAAATTTCAATCTATCATACACATAGAGAGATCCAATCCATCGAGGTGCACACCATTTTTAGAGTCCAAAAACTTGAGAAAATATTTCAAAATTGTTCTAAAAAATCCAAGTTAAAATGAATCTACATTAATTATATTAATAATGAAAGTTAAACCCTCACTACTAACATTCTCAAAATACTAAATTAAAATAAAATTAAAAATGACGGAAACATTCATTACTCTACATTCTTTTTATACCCTAAAACATTTATCTTTTTAAACATGTCCATGCATGAAAGATATTGGTCCACCATAGGATTCGAATGAATCCAAACTGACTGTGCCACGACCACCCACCGACTACCTCCCATGGTGAATGATTACTATTCTAACAATATTGAAAAACTTATTACCACTCTTTTGAATTCTCATTTTTATGAAAAGTATACTTCTTAAATTGGACTGATGAATTGGACTGATGGATTGCTTGTGATCATTAACGATAGAAAATTTATTGTTAGGAAATGACTAGACTACTCCTGGATAAAGTTGCACGATTGATATGAAAATGATGAAATATAGTTATTTCACGTGAAATCGAATGACATTTTATTTAGTATGTAAATATTCATTTTTAGTTACATGATTCATTACCGTGTGAGTAATCTAATTTGACATTGTATGACTTGGGTATAAATTAAGATAAAACTTGGTAGGCATGCACTTTGACATTAAACATTTTATTTGAGAGTTAGTTTTTTATTCGACCATTTGTACCGATCGGACAGTCTAGCTCGCGTGAGCTTTCACATCACGTATTGCTGGTTGTCCAATCGATGCTAATGGTCGAGTAGAAAACTAACACCTTTTATTCGATACATTAATGATTTGAAAACTCAATAGTTAGATGTTTGTTTAATTAGTTTATCACAACGAATAACACAGATTCAGAAGCTAATTAATTGGAATATATGTATTTTTTGTTTTGAAATTTAGTTTAGAGACAATACTGCATAAATAAAACTTGAATTATGTATATATAATTATTTTTTATAAAACATATTTATATTTTATTGCACATTTATTAATATGAAACATATTTTTATAAAGCATAGGACATTTAAAAAGATTTATCATAGAAACAATAATGTCAAAGATTTTTTTTTAAGTGTTTTGAATTTCATGTAAAAGGTTTTAGGATTCATTTCCAAAATTATCTCCATTACCATTTTTACAAAAATATTATATTTTTATTATATTTTCAAATTTATATTTTATTTACAATTTGTTAACTTATATGATTAGATACTATTTTTCTTCATCATATATATTTTCATTTTTTATATTTATTATATTTTATTTTATTGTATTTTTGAACATTATTTATATTTATATTTTATTTATTTTTTGGTAAGTAAGTAGTGGGAAAATAGTCTATTACCAAAAGAAAAACATATGGTACAAAAACAAGCCATACACATCGCCTAAAACAAACTAACAATGACTTAGGATAACAAACTCAACCTCTCAAGAGACAAACATAGAGATCAACCTAAAAAACAAGAAAGGCACATGTTGAGAACAACTGTCTGGAAAAAAACACAGGTTTCAACATTAAGTGGATTTTAACGAATCTATTTTCCCTTTCCCCCCCTTAATTTTACGAAGATCGATCTACGGGGACTTCACTTAGTGAACATCTCACATAGCACGTGCGATCATGGGATATTAAAGAATACCCTTAATTTCCAGAGATATTGACCCAAATTATTTTTGTTGAAACCCCCACCCAATACTTAAAACCTCCTCCCCACCCCTTTTTATACCTCAATCCTTATAAACCACCCTACCCCCCCCCACCTTAAACCCCTTATCCCCCTAATACCTGCAATATATTGGTTCAATTTTTAATAATTTTAAAACCCATAATATGAACTAACGTGATAGGATATTGGTCAACAAGTGAAGCCCCCATGGATTGATCCAACATGAAGAGCTGCCAATTACTGAATTTCCTAGAACAATATCTAAATACCCAGAAGAAGGACCATAATTTGGAAGGTCAGGAGGAACAACATGATATTAATCATTATTTGATTTATCCGATTCATGGGGGCATTTCTAATCATCGAAAAGTGAAATCGAGACCACGGTTGTATCTTGAATTGTTGCAGTCAAGGTGGAATCATCTAAAGTGGAAGGAGGTGAAGGAGATTGCTTCAAGGAGGTATTCTAAGGTTGCTTTGAAACTTGGGGGAGGGGAATTCATCGAGCTTCTCTTTGTATCTTTCCACCCTCTAGGATTTTTCTTTGAAGCTACAAGAGGGGACAAATGATGGAGGGAAGTGTATACTTCCTGGAGGTGACCCGTTTGTTGAAAAGATCTACATCGAAAGGAGGTATTCCGTATTCAATCATCTACTGGAAAGGATAATCTTCCCAATTGAGAAGAATCATGTCTGACAACCCTTTACTCATATCCAACTCAACACACATGTGAGTGAATATGTAAATGTCCTTATCAATCTTATTCAAACCAAATTTGATATAAGTTGACCTAGGGGACTCCCCATTACAGCCAAGATATATGAAGTCCAAAAATGGGATGGCAAATTCAGGAAATGCACCCAAACTGGGGTAGCCATGGTTTTCATGGTTGTAGGATTGAAGCATGGAAACCATGGTTGGAGGGATAGACCTGCACTACCCCAAAACCATGGTCCATCATCATGAATTTTTTACGATCCTCTCCATGTTAAAAGTAAACAATGAAGAAACCCTTGGAGCAAAGGAGTAGTTCATAGTTGACTCGAGTGATTCAACTATGTTTTTAAAATGTTATACTATGTATTTTAAATTATTATGTAATGTGTTATATCTAAAGTCAATGCTAGCTTGCAATCATTCTTGAAGTCAATTATGCATTTTATCATTTGTTCATATAACATTATTGAAATTAAGAAATTAGATCATTTTTGTGTTATATATCATTATTTAAATCAATATAATGAATAATGAATCGTTATTCAGTGTACTGTTGTGATGACTGTTCATATAACATTGTTGAAATTAAGAAATTGGATCATTTTCGTGTTATATATCATTATTTAAATCAATATAATGAATAATGAATAATTATTCATTGTACTTTTGTGATGACTTATTAATAATTTTACGTTATACAATATGTTCTAAATTGTTTGTATTCTATTGTTTTTTACAAAATTAAATTTTACATTATTATTAAAATGAATATATATTATATTTTTAATTGTGTTATATGAAATTACTATTTTAATATTAAAACAACTAAAACCATAAAACAAAAGGATGAAAAACAATAATGATGACTTACTAATAGTTTTAAATTATATAGTATGCACCAAATTGTTTGTATTATATTGTTTTTTACTAAATTGAATTTTACTTTATTGCTAAAATGAATATATTAGATTTTTTAATTATGTTATATGATTACTAAGTTCAATGTAACTATTTTTTTTATTAATTTGTTTATAAAATGAACATAATCATATATATTTTATACACTCTCACATAGAAAGGAACACTCAATAATAAATAATCTCCAAAAAATTGCAATGACTTTAACATTATTGTTATTCTTGTATAGAAAATACATATAATAGTAACACTACTAATCACTTATATTCTTAATGCAATTTAAAGTTATGTATTTTTTTATGTAAGGAAGCCCCCACCCACAGAGTTGAGTTTCATATCAGTGACCTTACTTAAGGAGTATCTTAACAATACACCTATTCACCCTCTATTCTACTATCTTGAACCAATTTAATCATATCTTATTAATATAAGTTTCATTTCCAAATTAAATATTTCTATATATAAATTTAATCATTAAAATCACTTTATTTTTATGTTAAACTGGCCTAAACAATGGATAATCATGAAATAATTAAACAAAATCTAAACACTATACAAAAGAACAACACATTTCTACCATTCTCATCTTTATTATAAATATGTTAGGACTAAAAATTAAAATTAATAAACCATATCAATTGTTAAAATTAATATATTTATTAATTATCAAAAAAGTTATATATTTATAAATAAAATTTTTATCTAAAATTATATTAAAAAATAATTATCATAATAAATCAACATGATAATAATCTTTTAACTACTCCCTCTCTCTACTTGTTTTGATCAAAGTTTGTCATACCATAATTTATTTCACTCTTATGCTCTTGACTACCACCATTATTGAGTTGTGTCTCTTTTTTTTATTGGGTTGTCTTTCTTTTTCCATTCTTTTTATTAAATTGTCTCTTCTTCTTCCAAGTTTTTTTAATTGGGTTTTTTCTCTTTTTTATTTCAATATTTTTAATGGATTGTCTCTTCTCCTTTCTACCATCATTATTGAGTTGTATCTCTTCTTCCAACCCTTTTTTTTATTGGGTTGTCTCTTTTGTTTATTTTTTAATTTGATGATCTCTTTTCCTAGGTTTTGCTCTTCTATTTTCCACTTCTGCCTTTTTACTCTTTATTCCTAATAGTGCCTTCAATTATTCCAAATAGTCTAGTTTTAACTTAAGTGAACCTAGTTTGATCTTGTTCTTTATCTCCTTGATGGTAGGTCGTCTTTATAAGGCACTCTCCTATCTTGCAAATATCATCCTTCGGCTTTCTTTTGTTATCCCATCGTTGTCCCTTCCTTCTTGGAGATTGAACTCCCATGGTTGTCTTTAGCTTCCTAACAATAGAAACGGTCAAACTGTAGAGATATGAACTATCCAGTGGCATCGATTAATTTCTGAACTATCTAGTGGCATCGATTAATTAATTAATGTGTTTATAGCTCTTTTTTCCACAACAAACTGCTTGTTTCAAAAAAAATTGACCAAAAAATATTATTATAATACTGAGTAGTTAGTACATATTTCTATCGACCTACACCAAATACATATAATATAATTTTACTATCTTTGCCGTAGTTGAAAAACATCTTTCATCGTTCCTAAAAGATATTGCCAACCATCTTTAATCAGATTGCTTATATATTGTTTAAGAGGCCAGGGTCTCAACAAACTGTGTACAGTTAACATTTCTTCGACGTGTATTCTTCCATCTTTCTAGTTATGTGAAGCCAAATTAGAGCTAATTTGCATATTACATTATAAACCTGCTCTCTTATGCTAATTTTCTCAAAGATACTGATTTTTTCTTTGTAAATGTGAAAAATGGATGGATGGGCTAAAAGACTGTCCGAAGGGCTGAATAATTCCGTGCTCTAATTCTAGAATTTTTCCCCTCGAAGTGCAGGCTTTGTTCAGGCGTTACATCGTAACGTTTAGAAATATGATTCAGAATGAGTTCGCATATGTTACGTGTGTGTTGGCCGATATCATATGGCAGCAGGTATGAACTTTAACCCGAGCAATCCGAGGTAGCAAATTTTATCTTTCTTTATGTTTTTAATTGATAGGATATATTAGCATATTCATTTTAAACCAAGTATAGAGAGAAATATAATTTTTTGAGGTGTATATTTTTTACTATTTAGATCTCGGAGTTTAAAATAGATCTATGTTAGTTTAATTTATTTATATTTTATTTAAGTAAACATGTAATTTATATTTTTCATTATAAAGTCCTCATACTGAATTGGAGAGCTTCTCTAAGTGCAATCATATATCATGTTTGAGATAGATCTATGTGCATATGTTTGTTATATTGTGTTAAAAATGGATTTATATGGTTATGTTTCTTGATATAATATTTAAAATAGATCCATGATACTTTTAGTTTTTGGTTAAGCCCATAAACATTTTTATTTGAGATTTGGAGTGGACTAGAGCTTATGTTTTTTAGTATGCCACAAATGTACTATCCAACTGATAGTTGATAAATGGAAATATTGGTGATAACATGTAGCTAAACATAGATAGTTTAGAGTTGAACTTGTTTAACTAAAAGAATATGATGAATAAAAAAAATTCCAAAATGTCTTCCTTTTCATTATTATCTTTCAACCATTTGATCTTTATCAACTTAATCCAACCATAAACTATATAAATATACTATTCTTTATATTAAATTTAACCAACATTCAATTTACTCCATCTTGTTTCAATAACCTCGAAATACAATACAAACCGCTGCAGCGTTTTGGATTTTCAAGTAAAAGGATCTACCGTGTCCTAAATCTATCAATTTCTTTCTGATATAGTGCACTTCAACTGTACAATGTTATTTTTGAGATGAAAGATTGCATTTAATGCTCATGCAGTATAGGGTTATTCCATGGTTATTATATTTTTTTTTAATTTTGTGGATTGTTTTTTAAATCAAAATCTGTTTGAAATGATTAACATTACAGTTTTAGATTACTGAAATTACATAATTATTAAATTTATATAAGCCAACTACATAAGACTGAGCTGATATTAAACACTCTGATAACACCCTACTTGCTTAAACCATCGCAGGTCTGCGGATGTAGTATTTATCGAAAGCACAATGCCCATCTTGTGAAGACACCCAGTCCTTTAAGAGCACATCCATCCTTCCTTGTGATAATTCCCGCCTGTCCTATTCCCAGAACACCGTCCTGGCTTTGACTGTGCTCTAGGAATAGACAGGCCTGACTCGGGAGGGATCATAAGCAAGTACTGACGATGGTCACGGAATAGTATACGTGGTAGTAATCGTAATAGGAGAGCAATAAGCATTGAGTAATCGTTCGATTTGATCCCACTGTTACTGTGCCACACAGATGCTGCGATGCTTATTGCTGTCCATCTTAGTAAGCAAGGGGTGGACTGGATAAGTTGACTGACGGTGCTCCGGGAATAGGACAGGCAGGAGTCATCATGAGGAAAGATGGATACGCTCTGGAGGGACTGGGCGTATTGTTTTCTTGGTAAAGGCTACTTCTCCAAATTTGGTAGGGTTTAAAGTGATGCACCTGCAGACGCCACGAACTTACTATCAGAGCTGCGTTTGATATCAGTTCAACTCTTCTTTCTTGTAGGTTAGTAGGTTAATGTTATAAATCTCTTGTGTTTTTTTCTGTATATATTAATTCTCATTCGTCAATGAACGGCCAGATCTTTAGCTGCTTTCTAGTTTAATGTGTCAGGTGCTTTCTGGTTTTAATATAAAAAGAGAGAAGTGTGTTATTTTATTTTATTTTTTTAATATTTTTTAGATGTAAAATTAGATGCAAAATTGACTAGGATGATGTACTCTAGAGATTGACTTAATGATGGTTGTTCAAGATTCAAAATAAACCATTATAAAAAATAACTGGTAGTTAATTGATGAATGGATAAGTGGGAGCAATGCATGGATAACTCATAGATTATGAATGGATAACAACATTTCATGACACAACTAGAAAAATGAGGAATAAAAAAATATTTTCAATGTGTAGCTATCTCTCAATCAACCATTTGATCTCTATCAACCTGATGGAGCCACAAACTACGTGAGTGTCCTAGTTTACAATTTCAGATGGATGTGGAAAGTTATTCTTAATTTTATATATTATATATAAACCAGCTTAGATTCATCTAAAAGGAGATGTAAGAAGCACCGAGTAGGATCAAATCTCTCAAGGTGGATACCCTTTTTTAGAGTGGAAATGTTATGAAATGTGTAATACAATGTTTATGGTTTTAGTTTATCTAATTTATGTTGTTTTATATATATTCAATACTAAATAATTTTAATTTAATTTAAGAGCACATGTTATTTATAAATGTTTCCTGTGAACTCTAGGATGAGCACAGTGGGTTGTAGAATGCACCTCTTCAGTGCAATAAATCAGTTTACATCTAATAATTGATAATTAATGCATGGCAATTAATTTGTGACATATTAATGTTCATTAACCACAAATAAAGTAGTTGTACTAATATAAAATCATTACAGAGAGAGTAGCCAGATACATATGTAACTTTACACCTAAAAATAATAAAAAGATTTTTTATATCCTAAAAATCTAAAAAAATCTATACATACTTATAAAATAAAAAACTTAAAACCAAAATAAAATGACTCTCTATAATTGAGAGATCAACCTTTAGTATGAATCTATGCCAATTAATAATGGAATTGAAGTATACGAAACAAAACCTGTCATCTAATAAATAAACTAAAATTTGGTTGTTGGTCACCTCAATGGCACGGCGCACTCTGGATGGTAGCCATGGCATCCATGTTTGTTGTTATCTTCCTTTCAGTTGGTAGTAAATAAACCTGTCAGGTGCATGCTTTGCAAAATCATGGTTGGCATAATTATTTTATTTTGGAGTTGTTTAAATGCTTATGATTATAAAAGTTGGATTTGTTACAGGGTTGAATTTATATTTAATGGGAACTCCTGGCAACCAATGATATTGAAAGGTAGTGTAGTTGGTGTTTTGTGAAAGTGTGTGAGCTTGTGTGTCAAACATTAGTTGAGAGGCGTGAGCTTGTGGTCGATTATATACTTGAACGCACAATGTATTTCGATCGGCTCAAAACTTTGATCAAGTGTCCTCATGACTTTTGTCTGTTTTTTTTAAAAGCTGAAACATGGTATTATAACTTGGTAGCATTACCTAAACAAGCTATTAAATTACAATTGTTTCATACGTTGACTAACGAGATGGATGATGTTACGGATAATTTAGGTCTGGGCAGCATCTATGAAACAAACTGTTCTGCTGTGTCATTTTCATTCACTTATCATGATCTGATATTTCTTAAACTGTTTTTTTTTTAAATTTATTTTAAATTGTTTTTAAGATATAAATCATTTTTATTTGTAAAAATTTAAGATAAAATTGATTTCCATTTTAAGAAATTAAATTGTTTTTGTTAAATCAAGTTTAAGATGAGTCTATATTGATTTTAATATTTTTTTAATAAACTAAACATAATTTTTTTTCAAAATCAAAATCATAGTTTCCATCATTTTTAGAAAGCCATAAAATGAATTTGATAAAAAGCCAATAAGAACAAAACCCTCTTTTAAATTTTAACAAAGAATTTTTAATTATTTTTTAATTGAAAAATGTAAAATCTATCTTTTGAAAATTTGTTGTTAAATTCTCTAATTTCTATGACTATAATATTGGGAAGAAAATTATATTCAATTCTCTAATTTATATTCAATTTTCTAATTTCTAATTTATTATTTTTTAATTCTCTAATTTCTAATTTATATTCAATTCTCTAATTTCTAATTTATTATTTTTAATTGAAAAACATAAAGTCTATTTTTAAAAAAAAATTATATTCAATTTTCTAAGTTCTATCATTTTAATCTTGAAAATTTTTATATTAGAGTTCTCTAATTTATATTCAATTCTCTACTTTCTATGGATGGACAAACACAATTACATAAAAAACATCATGCAATACCTCTTGTGTTCTATTTCTCAACATTCTTAATTGGATTTCCAATTTCTTGTGAGAGGGGGTCACAAGTTATGAAGAACCCTTTAATATCAATGCTTTGAGATAAGATATGTCGAGAAAGAGGGGACACTTTGAGAGACTTTATTGCTTGACCAGGGTCAATAGGGACAATTGCGGTCCTCTTTTCCCTATCCTAGGTAGCCTTTGAATTTGGAAGCTTCCTCTTTCTTCACCCATAAGCAATGAGCTTCTTCACCATCTTTTTAACTATTTATATTGTGTCCTGGATCCTCGCAACTTTTTTTTTATATAATTACTACATGTTTGTAAGGCATTTAACCTTGATATTTACTTTATGGAAAAAAGACAAATTTAGAGTTTTTTTACACAACATAAAGTTTTAAGTGGCGTATTAAAAATATAGAATTGTAGGGAGATGTGTAATGGTTAAACACACACTCCCCAAGTTGAATCATTTAATTTCCAACACTCTTTCTCATTACTTCTCCTCGTATGTATCCAAAATGGTCTACCTTTAAAGGGTGTGTGCAAGAAGTTGAGGGACCTTTTAGATGCAATTCAACTTTTTAGGAACAAGCTCACGTTACATAGAAAAAGAACGTGCACCTCTTCCATAGCACTTGGAATAGTAAATCCGAGCCTGACATGTCAGCAGACATGTAGGCCAGGTAACCATAACGCGCACGCGTTATAGAACTACAAAACGTGCACGCGTTTTGTAACTCTATAATGCGTGCGCATTTTGTAAATCTAAAAACAATTAAAAAACACACAGTCCCGACCGAGAGTCATTTTCGCCAAACAGGAGCGTGAAGACGATGGCGTGCCCGTGCCCTAGGAGCTTGGAAGAGTGCCCATTCCTCGATTTGAAGACAAATCCTCCGGTGAATCGTCATATTAACAAGTAATTCATTTACCCGTAGCTTTTTTTTTTTCAATTAGATACTTAAATTACCATTTTTTATTTGTAAATGCAATAAAAACCATAAAAAAATAAACAACCATCTCATAGCCAAAACACCAACCAACCAAAGATGATGATATGCCAATGCCTTCCCCAAGACTAAACACATAAATTGATCACATACAATTGACACAAATGTTTCTAGGCAATGCCATTGGAAAAAACCCTATTGACATGCATTGTGTAGGAAGACTAAACTTTTTATTTTCTTTTTCCCTCATAAAAAACAATTTAGATGCTATTCTATATCTAATCAAATGAAACTCTCTAGTACATAAAAAA
>LPNX010728705.1:0-65171 GCA_001517045.1 Pseudotsuga menziesii
TATTATTGATAAAATCGCCTTCAAATTTTCCTATATATCGGAGAGATTCGCCCAATTTTTATACATATAAATTTAGGGGGGGTTCTTAAAATCATCCCTGGTCTTTTTCTTATAGTGATCGATTTTGTGATTAGTTTTCGTTTCTTTTGGCAGATGTCAATGGAATCTTCCACCTACATAGGATTCAAGGATGGTGCGAGCTGTCAAACTCAACACTTAGCCTCTATTTCTTGGGTGATTTATACTCCTATGGGTCAGGTACTGTCTTCAGGAGGAATATGTCTGCGGCCATCTTCCAACAATGTTGCTGAATATAGTGTCGTTATTGAGATTCTACGGGATACCATCTCATATGGCATTCTCTCTCTTGAGGTACGTCTTGATTCGGAGTTAGTAGTGTCACAGCTTAATGGTTTGTACCATGTTAGAGATCCGACATTATTAAGAAGATTCTTACGTGTGTGATTATTAGAACGGCAATTTGACAATATAACATACATACACATTCCAAGAAATAATAATCAAGTTGTTGACTCATATGCTAACTACATGTTAGATTGGCATTTGTTTCATTCACATTAAATTAATTACAAACACAATTTTTACACATGTAAATAAATAAACCAATCACCATAAAATTTTATATAACATCCAAAATGTGGTAATACATAGTGTCATGATACAAAATTGGGGCTCTCAAGCCACCAACATATAATACACAATAGTACAAAATGTATACACTCCCAGGTATCTAATCCTGTGGAGGAGGAGGAGGGTTGTGATCATGGAAGGTCACTACGGTTCTAGCTAGCCATCGGAATAATCACACCCATGCGCGTGGTACCCCCACCACCTGTCATTGCATAGCCTCAGGCAAGTCCTCAACTTGCGCCATGGGAACTCTATGTGTCAGTCTCACAAAATTGGTATGAATGCTCTGGAGCGTCCACTCCGCATCCACACCCATGATGTCATCTCCTCTTCCCCTCCGTCTATGACGAGGGAAGCCTTCCGGCCGCTGTGGTCCCACATCTGCACACAAATGGTAGATGTCACTATGTATTGTCACGCAAAAATATGTCTTTTGATTCCATATAATCAAAAAACACAAAAAAAAAATTAAATAACTCAAAAATTAAAAAGAGAGGGTCAAGATTCGTTACCTATATTGCCATATGTCGATCTTGGTGGTAGCAGCATGTCCGGGTCCCCTCAAAAATCTATCCCTACATAGGGGTAGTCATTGATGGCAACTATCTATCGTCGCCACCACAGAAAGAAGTCAGCTGGATAGGGGTTGAACACCCTACCACCCCTCAGTCTGTGCATCGCATCTTCCCAACGTCGTTGGTCCGGATCTTGAACCCCGTGAAGAGGAACGTCCACTCTGGGGCTCAATACTGGAACGCACTTGAAGAAAAACGTGCTCAAAATACTGTTGAACCTGAATTTCCACACTCTGCTTACCTTACACTCACTGAGATGATGTTTCATGTTGCTCAGTAGTGTAGTGCTCCAGTCATAAATCATGGGTCTCATGCACTCCACTGCATAGAACATCAGAGGCCGCGAGGCCTGGTGGAGTGACGCCAAGCCTTCTATCCTACCCAATGTCAATAGTATGGCCTTTAGGCCCAACACTTGTATAGCATTGGTAGGGACCTAACTCCCCACCTTCTCTATGTCTGGATAGCAGTACACCACAATGTACTCATCGAGAGTCAGGCCACCTCTTGGCCCACCACGAGAAAGAAGGTTCACCGCTTCCCCTCGTTTAGAAAGCCCAGTAATGAAGTATATGTCCTCCACCTCTATAGTGAGGGACATCCCATCTATCTGGAAGGACTCAGAGTCTGGATCCCAGTAATCCACCAGCATCTATAATAGTCTTGGTTTGGCCCTCAAACCACCACGCCACCAAAACTTATAGAGTCCACATGCACATAGAGCTTGTTGAGCCATTAGATCGGCCCTTACTACTTCCTCTACCTCACCATGTTCATGCTCTCTCCACTCTAGGACCATCCTGCACAAGAAATTGTAAATTCTTCCATTGGATTATTGAAAAAACCTTATGCACGGCCTCATATGCGACTATTCTCAAAATAGTCGTGTATGTACGCGGCTTTGGGGGAATTTTCCGCATATAGCTAGCCCTATACACGGAAAAAACCTCGATTTCTGCATGGGCCGCAACGCTCTTTTTGGCATAGAAAGCTTAATTGACCATGGAATTTGATAAAAATTGCATTGAAATGGAAGAGAAGAGCATGGGTAAATACCTAAAAGAAACGGTAGTGGATTCCGTCGGCTGGATCTCCTGGAATTCGTTGTTGAAAATCTGAGCTCAAATGGGTAAAAGTTTCAAATGTTTTATAATATTTTGAATTGTTTACTATTTATAGAAATTTTTCAAATATTTGAAATTTTTTACCCCCTTTCCTATAGTTTCGACATTTTCTAACCATTTTGGATTGTTTTTGACATAATTCATGATGTAGAGGACCTTTTTCGGTGTCGTTTCAGCCATTGGATTGACCCGTTCGTCCCGATATCAAGTATCATATTTAAACTGGCATATAGGTTAGGTTTCATCACCATTTGCATTTTGCATGACCTTATGACCATCTCGTCATGACCTTAGGTACGAACCCACTCTATTATGTCACGGAACCTACCTGTTGTTTTAGAAGTGGCATGATATGAGTGGTAGAGCTTCACCTTACATGGGTACCATAGTTAGCACCTTATTTTCATTTGGTGCCCATGCAGACATTTTCTCCTTTAGGGTGTGGGAGTCCATTGTATAGTTGATCCGGTGGATCGATTCCTCTTTAACGATCCAAAATATGGTACATGTTTCAAGAATCCGTGCAGTTAATGGTTAACATTTTAATGATTGATTCACAGTCTGTTAACAATGTCGGGGGTCAGACGGGATTTCCTTCCACAAAAGCGGGCGACAGAAGAGCATCTTCCTCCGCAACGGTGGGTGGAAAAACGATTAGTCTGTCCGTAAAACAGATCAGACACCGGAATCTTTTCCCTTTCGCAACGGCGGAAGCTTAAAGGGATCAGAACTCGAAAGCCTTCCGGCATCCGCAACGGCGGAAGCTTTAACGGATCGGAAGCCGAAAGCGGTCTGACAGCCGCAACGACGGGCACAAACTTGATCAGAGGTTGAAATCCTTCTTCCTTCTGCAATGGTGGGGCTTGAAAGATTTCCGGTAGCCGCAACAGTGGAAGCTTTAACGGATCAGAAGCCGAAAGCCTTCCGGCAACCGTAACGGTGGAAACCAACATGACTAAACCTTCCGATTCAAATACTTAGCAATGCGTTCATGCGGGAGTTTTTCCATCATGGTTTTTGCAGTTTAGTACACAGTCTAGATGCAATGAAACCGATGGGGTGGTAACATTTTCTCTTGGTTCTTTGATTCAGTTAAGGAAAGGAACAGCCTGTTGGCATTTGAGAGAAGAAGGTGAACAGTCGTGTTTTCTTGGACGTTTTGGCTCATTTGTAACGGCCAAGATGAGTATTAAAGGGGGAATCCATTCTGTGATGTGGGGACTTGGAGAGTTCGAACACAGTGGAGATGCAGTTCGTTGAGAACGCAGGCTTGGGGAGTTTTTTTTTTGGCGTAAAACTATCCACATGCTTTGGAAGTCGACCATCCCTAGTTGTTACTTGGCTTCTTTGACTGTTGAAGTCCAGTTTGTAACTTTCATAGAGGAGGTCTTAAATACTTTGCTGTTGATACCTAGTTTCTGTGATTGTCAAGAGTCGATCTATCTTCTCTATTCTATTTGGCTTCTCTTTGCTTCGAAAGCCAATTTGTATTATTCCAGAGAAGAGGTCTTGGAGACTTTTTCCCATACTGTTGAACTAATTTGCAGATTCCAGAACCATTTGTACCATTTTATTTAAAAGAATTAATTGGATCGGTTCCCATTGGAGAGGGACCCGAAGACGTAGCCCAGTGGAGGGGGTGAACTCCGTTATCAACTCTGTTTATGTCTCTATTTCTATATTTTCTACTTGGCATTTGTTATCAGTCTTGTTTTCATTCCTGTTCTGAGCATTTAATTTCTACAAATACTGTCCAATAATTAATCTGTTGAATTCATTCTTTTCACAACAAACTTTTAAAGCACTAAGTCGAGATCCTACGGATCAATAGTACCGCCATGATATTTCGCAAGAGCCTCATACTCCTCTTGATATTTTGCCAGCCTATTTCCCTCAAGACTCCCTCGTGTCAAGTTATGAATGCATTATCATGAGTTTTTCCTACCTTATTGAGCTTTATGTCAGCTTCCCTGACATTGCATGTCAGCCATATAGCCCAAGCTTGTCTCATGTCTAGCCATACAAAGCCATTTTTTATCCTTCGCAGCTTGTTTCCGTTTTTACCAGGAGGGGATTTTCCCCCGAGTGTCGATATCCTACACATGTATCCTTGCATTGAGCATAGGTATGTTCCACTGCTTGGAGCTAGCTTGTTTTCCCTTATGACACTCGCCTCCTCCTAGTCTGTAACTATAAATCCATTTTATTCTTTTTCAAGATTTTTAAATAATTGAAAAAGTCCAAAAAAATCAAAAAACCAAAAAGCTGGACAAGGAAAGATGTTATCTTTGGCAGCTATCGAGTCATGTCGCCTTCGAACAGAGCATTGTATATCATATCCATTGGTTGGGTTTATAGTTTGACTTTAGGAGATATACTCATTTATCTGAGTTTATCTCCACCGATTGGTTAAGCTTCCAGTCCTTATGGAGCCTCTGTCGATGCCTCCTACGTCGCAGAGATGTCCTAGTTTGTATATCAATTCTATGCTACCATTATTCAGTCACCATGCATCGTTATGCTCTTGTTCACTGGAATTTGAAGCCTGAGTCAGTCATTCCTCAGTTATCTTGACTTTGCATGTCGGCCATTCCTGGTACAGTTACTGGTTTGTGCACCTTATGATTGATTCCTTCCACATCATACAGCTTTGCTGAGTACCTTGTGTTGGATGATGGGGGATGCCTTAATTCCCTCCTTCCAGTGGATTTCATCCCGTCGACTTCAGATCATTTATTCTGGGATTGGAATCTAGAGTCTTTTTGAGTGCCTTGAGACTTGCAGTCATCAGTGGCAGGTTCTCTCGCCGTCGTCTATCTTTTGGAATACATCAATGTCCCCTGATCAATGGATCCTCTCAAGTGTTCGACCTCAACACATTTATTCACACTTGTTAGTTTGCACTCTAGTACCTTGATTCCCATTTTCATTATCGGTGGGTGATCTCACGTCTGTTAACGGTATACATCAATGACCAGTAATCAGAAGATGGACTACTATGTTCGACCTCGATACCTCTATTCGCATAGTAGGACATGTACTCGTAGTGGTTTGTGTAGAAGACCTTCCAGATTGGTGGCATATCTTATATGCTATCTCCTTGATCATGCCAATATTCATGAGATTTCATCTCTCGTGACTTGATTCCAGTATATGTCAGATATTTCCAGCCACTATGGAGATCTTGATCTGTTATATATCTTCAGTCATTATGGAGATCATGGTCCTTTGTATATCTTCATCATGGAGATTCTGATCTATGTATATTGTACGTGGCAATGACCACTTATGTGATATCTTGTATCATGCCTATTCATGGCCATTGTACTCTTATGTATCCGGGACTGCTATATGTATTTGCAGTTATGTGTAGAGTGGTATTATTGTACTATGTTGATTAGGTGGCTAGTATTCCATTTGGGATCCTTCATCACTCCACTTTTGGGATGGACTTATAATGTATTTCAGCCATCGTATGACCCCTATGACCTCACACATTAGGGAGCATCTATTATAGCTGATTTCACCACTCCAGGTGAATCACACTTTGTATGGCCTTCCCTTGTCCCGCTGTAGACCCCTTAGACCCCTTGGACCATTTTTTGTCCTTTGATGTTTCCCTGACCATCCCTAAAAACATGTGACAAATGATACACACAAATTTTAAACCTATAATTGCATACATACGTGGGTTTGACCACTAAAACCGCGTACATCGGGATGTGTACAAAAATCCAAATCCTTTTGGAGTTTTCCTTGACATGGATCCAACTTACTTGACTCTTGGCCTTCCATATGCCTTGAGATCACTTGGATTTGACCTTTCATTACCCCTTTGAAAAGCTATATAAGGAACTCCTTGGTACATTGAAGGCATAAGAGAGAATTGAGAGCAAAGAAACTATAGTCCATTGTTGTCAAAACTTATGCTTGAGTCTGCATCCCTTTGTCCCTTGGAGCACTTTTGTGTTCTTCCCAAGATTGTCTTTTGCTTGTGAGCTTGCTATCGAGAGATGGAGGATTCAAGTGGTGGAGGCCCAAGTGGGGGATTCAGTTTCTCCGGTTCGCAGACGTGCTGACAGAGGTTGTATCTTGTAATCTCTAATTTATATTAATAGAAATATCTTTTCCTGTCCAATAATGTGTGTTTGAATGAATATTTTATCCATGGGATTATGTCAAATGCTTATACATTATTGATTATATATGTTAGAATAGATCTAACACCATGATATATAGAATGCTTGTATTGTTTACTTGTTGTTGAGGAAGTAATCTATCAATTCAAGCTGAAGTTGGAAAGCTCAACGGGGATCTACTTCAACCATCCGGAATAAGGTACGAGGTCTGATCCTTTAGTGTTAGACATTTAATTTCTATTGCATATTGGAAAGGATTGATTTCTAGAGTCAAGTTGTCTGTTGTGGTACCCCAAGCCATAGGAATTTCTCTTCGTAACATCTTCCTCTTTCCACTCCTTGGGGTGCTAGACTTTTTTAAAGGAGACTTCCCCTTCTCTTTTGGCTGTAAGATTGTTTCAAAACCATTCCAAAACAAGAAATGTGCCCATGCCATATTTCTCCTCTTCAGCAATTCTTGGATAAGGAGTTGGATAAGACCATGGTGAGACAATATTCCAACAATCTTAGTTGGCTGAGCCTTCACCTAGTGTACCATTTTTTCCAAGTTCCTGTGTAAGTAGAAAGGTAAATTCAGTTGGCTCTTTCTTGTGAATTTATTCATTAGTTTAAAATGGTAAATCATGGCCCTATTGTATCTTCCTTCACAATTTATATAGACCACAATGGCCTTTAGTAATTGCTGTCACCTCTCCTCTAGCCAGGTGGATGCGACACTTTTATTCTACACCATTCCTTTGTGTTCAGGCTTCAAATAAGATCTTAACTCCACATCCTTTGTAATGGTATTTTTAAACCACTTCTCCCCATTTCTAGGGATTTTAGTCACTTATGCAATTAGGGTTTCATCCACCGTGAATTCCTCCTTACCTATGAGTGCCTTGGAGCCGTCGAAAGAGAGAGCAAATGCCTCAGCCACCTGCTGGTGTGAACCTTGAACTTTCTCACAAATTTGTAACATCCAGCATCTTTGAAGAACTGGAAGACTTCTGGATGTGCTTCTAGGTAGTTGATTTCTCCCAATTCTTGCCTAAGAGCAGGCCCTCCATTCTTCATTTTGTTGAATGTGCTCCTGAGTGCCTGTAAAAATTTAAATCAAGATCTATGGAATATTTTTAGCAGGCTGACTTTCAGAGGTGGTTTCTAGTGGTGAGGATTCATACAATCAAAGGTGGAGTGTACTAGAGGATTGGGAGCTGATTATGAGGGTTTTAACTGCATGAGAAATGCATGGGTGAGAGGACGATGGCCTTTGGTGATATTTTTGAGACCACTTTCCTAGAAATCATGTTTAATGCAAACTGGATACCCAATGGAGATCTTCTACAATTCGTTGGACAGATGGAAGGAAGAGTAGGGTTTCGAGTCACATCGATGCTCATCAGCTAAACAACGACCTCCTCACTCCTTTACTTATGCCTTGATGCAGGTTTCCTATATTTTTGGTGGTTTATCGTGCCCTCTCATGATTTCTACTGTGCTGACGAGCCTTGATTTGATAGGCAGTTAACCGTTTCTTCGTTCGGCCTTTTCGGCAGTTAAGGGCCCCCATGATTTTGTCTACTAGCTACCGAAAGCTAATATTTTGTTGGCTAATGAACCGTTGACCTATTTGCCTAAGCCACCGAAATGTTATTTCCAAATGGTCTTGTAAAATTAGCTTTTGGTGGATTATAGTCTCTCCAAATCTCCTCTTTTAACCGCTGAAAGACAGGCCTTTCAGTGGCTAATGAACCATCAACACTTTCGCCTAAGCCCTTGAAACCAAATTTTTCCCCAACGCATTTCACTTGCTTTCGGTGGTTAACGCCCTCCTTCAACCATTCACTAAGCTACCAAAACCAACGCTTTTCAGTGGCTAATGAGTTGTTTGAAAGCCTCACCTAAGCCACCGAAAGTCCTTTTAACAAATAACCAATCGGGCCAGCTTTCGGTTGTTAAACCTAATCTTGCATTAAACTATTAGCTGCCAAAAAAAAGCTTTTCGGTGGTTAATGAGCTATTGAAAAACCCGCCTAAGCCATCGAAAGCTAAAACTTTCAATTTTATCAAATATAGAAAACCAAAGATCCTCAATTTGTTAGTCACCTTTAAATCTTTCATAACATGACTTGAATTATTCATCCTATCAAAAATAAATTTATTTTGGGAGATAACAAAAGGTCTTCTACATGAACCTCTATGAGTACATGTCCTACTATGTGAATATATGTTTCAAGGTCAATTATAGTATTCCATCGTATGATTACCGGTCATTGATGTATACCATTAATAGACGTGAGATCACCCATCGATAATGAAAATGGGAATTAAGGTACATAGTGAAATCTAACAAGTGTAAATAGATGTGTTGAGGTCGAACACTTGGAAGAATCCATCAATCAGGGGACATTGATGCATTCCCAAAATTTTCGATGGCGAGAGAACCTACCACTGATGACTGTAAGTCTCAAGGAACTCAAAGGACTTTAGACTCCTATTCTAGAATAAATGATCTGAATTCAATGGAATGGAATCCGTTGTAAGGAGGGCATTAAGGCATCCCCCATCAACCAACATGAGGTACTTACTAATGTTGTATAATGTGGAAGAAATCAAACAAGATGTGAACGAAACAGTAATAGTGTCGGGAATGGCCGACATGCAAAGTCAAGATAACTGAGGAATGGCCGACTCAGGCTTCAAATTCCTTCTAACAAGAGAATAAGGTGAATGGTGACTGAAGATAGGTAGCATGGAATTGATATGCAAACTGGGACATCTCTGTGACACAGGAGGCATGTACAGAGGCTCCATAGGGACTGGAACCTTAAACAGTCGATGGAGATAAACTTAGAGTAACGAGTATAGCTCCTAAATTCAAACTAATAACCCAACCAATGCATGTGATATATAGTGCTCTGTTCGAAGGCGACCCGACTCGACTGCTACCAAAGATAACATCTTTTCCTATCGGGATTTTTATTTTTTTTTATTTTTTTGGACTTCTTCAGATATTTTGAAAATATTGAAAAAGAATAAAAGTGATTTGTAGTACAAATCTAGGAGGATACAAGTGTCAAGGGACAAGCAAACTAGTTCCAAGTAGTGGAACATGCCTATGCTCAATGCAAGGATATATGTGCAATATAATGACACTCGGGGGAAGGTATCTTCCTAATAAAAGGGGTGATCAAGCTGCAAAAGATATGTAAAAAGGCTCTTCTTGGCTAGACATGAGACAAGCTTGAGCTATATGGCTGATAACTCAAAGTCATGGAGCCGACATAAATCTCAAGAAGGCAAGAAAAACTCATGAAAATGCAATTACAACTTGATATATACAAGGGAGTCCCTAGGGAAATGGGTAGCATAAATTTCAAGATGATTATGAAGCGCTTGTTACAGGACATGGAGGGACTAAAAAGGGACTCCCACACCCTAAAGGAGGCAACAAAGCATGGGAACCAAATGCAAGAAAGGATATAACTAGGGCACCCATGTATAGGAAAGATCTACCATTCACACAATACCACTTCTAACAACAGCATGAAGGCTTTGTGATATCATGGAATGGGTTCATACCTAAGGTTAAAAATGAAATGGTCATAAGGTCATGCAAAATGCATGTGGATGTGAAATCCTAAACTATAGGCCACTTCAAACATTATACATGTAATAGTCACGAATGTATTAAAGACTCAGAGAGAGTGTACAAAAAATGGACTCTACATGACAACAATATTAGTCCAAAACAGCTATAAATAGTTAGTAAAGAGTCCAAACTATAGGCCACAACTACATTCAAAGTAAACAATGTGATGGATGATGGGACATAAGAAAGAAAGTAAGGTGAAGACTCAACTTTCATGTATCCACTACCACCCTCGTGAGGGTGACCACTGGTGTAAAGATCGAGTGAAGGGAGTAAAAATCCTCCACAGACGGAGTAGAGGATGGCATATGACTACTCCCAAATCCATAAGCAAGGTAAGGGGTTGTGGTGCCCCTAGTCCAAAACCAAGGTCTGCACTAGACCTGGAGCGGGTGAAGGGATACTAGGCATGATGAAAATAAAATGATCCTAACTCAAGAGAACATAAATAAACTCAAGTAACCGCGATCCCAAAATACAACTAGCGAACAAAGAGCACACTCCTAATAAAATCTATAGCCAAAATGCAAGAAAACCAAGGGAAGGATATATGATCTCCCGAATGCAGTGGGTATGTCTCTCCTAGGAGAGGCCAGAGACTCCCATACACTACAAGAGGATGTATGTAACCAATTATAGTGGCCCTCGGCTTCAACACATAAAATGACTGTGTTGTCTGACCCCTACCTAGCCAGGACACCTACAAAATAACCTCTGCAAGTACCCCCTGTGATACCTAGGTAAGGAAACTAAGGTCACCCAAATATAATCAATGCTCAGGTGGAAAGTTGTAGGCAGGATCGACCATATGGGAAGGGTATCAGACCTTGAAACTATCGAAAGAGCCCCCAGATACGAATACGATCCTGGAAATATATCTAACGCTCACAAAAGTGACCAAGGGTCATCCCAATCACAATCACATGCATTGCATCGTGCTTAACTCTCGTGTAAGATGAGTGTCCTGAGAAAAACTAATTATACCAAGGGTTTCACACTCTCACCTAGACAAACACATACTTGTTTGTGTTTAGTATTCTTGGAGAACTGACTCGCAATGAACTATTCCAAGACTCTAAATCATAATCTTGTTGATGCATCCTATGAAAGAAAAGAGTGTAATTCATTTGATTAAGTATTGAATTTAATTGGTTGTGATTACAGGAAAGGAAATGATCATGAAACTAGTGATATGAAGACTCAGTAGTGAAATAAAAGTGCACACCTAAAAAACAATGCCAAGTGCAATATTTGTAGAATGAAAACCAGGGTACGCCACTACATGAGAGGCATAAATTTTCCTTTGATGTCAATGCTTTCTTCCTATATGAAAGCCTAAACAAAACTCTCATCCAAGAAATCCAATGCAAGTACCTCCTCAAATCCATATGCAAAAAATGCAACTACTATGTATTTTTCAATATAAAAGAATGAAAAATGCAATAAAAGTCATTAAAACTCTCAGTCTCTTCAGCAAGTATAAAACACAAGCCCAAAAAGACACCAAGACAAAAAAAAAGTAATGCACTAATGGAAAAACAAAAAAGGAGATAAATGAATAGAACTACTTTCAAAGAAAAATCAATGAAAAAGTGTTCTTTGGTCATGAAAGAAGCATTCAACAGACAACATCAGAACCTAGGAAGACCCATCCACACTCACAACCCACCCAGCCACTTCCCACAACATCAAACTCAACCAAAAGGGAGGATGTACATGACTGTATAAAGAACAGTAGCGTATGTACGTGACATTTGGACAAAAACCTGCATGTATATGCAGATTTTGGCCAAAAACCTGTATGTATACATGACTTTTGGCCAAAAACCCATGTATGTATGCAACTTTTGGCCAAGAACCTGTGTATACAAAGAAGAAAGTGGTAAAAATAAGGCCAAATGTCAAACCAATCTAGGGGAGTGTCAATGGATGAACATACTATGAAATGTGACACAAACAAGGAGAAATAGAGAGCAAGCCAAGAATATCAATCACATTATGCCCCCAATCCCCAAATAAAAACAAGGAAGGTCCCCAATGGAGTCCCCAATTCTATTACGAAGAGAAACTTCCTATTGATTGGAGCACAATAGATAGCTTGACACCAGAAATAAATCTTTCCCAATATGCAAGAGAAACCAAACATCTAACACTAAGGGATACCGAATTGTACCTTTTTTCCAGATGATTGAAGTAGATCCCTATTGAGCTTTTCCAATTCACGCTTGCATTGGAAAATTGCTCTCAACAACAGCAAACAAGACAAGCATGCTCTATAATAATGTGTTATACCTACTCTAGAAAAATATATTCAACAATGTATAAGCAATTAAATACATCCATGGATTCAATATTCATATACAAATGCACATAATTCGACAGGAAAAGATATTTCTATTAATAAAATTAGATATTACAATAGTGACAATCTCTGTCGGCGCGTCTACGAAATGGAGAAACCGAGTCCTCCACCTAGGCCTCCACCACCTCAATCCTCCATCTCTTGATAGCAAGGTCACAAAGAAAATAAAATCTTGGGAAGAACACAAAGTGCTCCAAAGGGACAAAGGGATGCAGACTCAAGTATAAGAAAATTGAGGCAACAATGGACTATAGTTTCTTTGCTCTTCAATTCCCCCTCTTCAATCTATCCAAAGGGTTCCTTATATAGCACTCCAAAAGGGTAGTGGAGGGTCGAATTTGATCAATCTCAATGCATATGGAAGGCCAAGAGTCAGGATCTTCGGACTCATATAAGGAAAAGTCCAAAAATAATTGGACTTATGCACAAATCCTGATGTATGCAGATTTGAGGTCAAAAGTCGCGTGTACACGCGAGTATGGGTTTAAAAGTTGCGTACAATAATAAATAGTTTTTTTTAGGGATGATATTGCAACATCAAAGTATAATATAAGTCCATGGAGTCTAAAGAGTCTGCAGAGGGAAAGGGAAGGCCATAAAGATGTGGTAAACCATGTTTGGTAAAATCATCTATAACAGCTTCCTCGTCCCGCGCCTTCTCTTTGTCTTCTTCTTCTCTTTCCTTCTTATGTTAGAGCATCCTTCCCTTTCCCTTGACGTTGCTTCCTCTGTCATAGATCCTTCCTATTCTCCTTTTATGCTCTTCTTCCATAGTTAGGAAGAATTCTACATGAATTATTCCCTACCATCCTATGGACCAACAAAAACAGAAAATAATTGCTCAGTATAATTATAGTATAAGCTTGATTAATTCCATCATTATACAATTGTGTTACATAAAGGATAATTCCAATCATGAGGAATGAATTCAAATCTACCAACTCAATACTAACTGCATGGCTAACTAGAAGTGTCTAAATCGCTATCGAAGTTCAACAGGATAAGTCCATATGTCAAATCCAGTCTCTCAATCAATTACAATCAATCAAACCAGTCTAAATGCAGTGCTAGGTGAGAAGTAGGTGAGAGTCGACGCCTTCCCACATACGACCATGAATAAATGGAACTATCTAAACTAGAGGATATCTAATTGAATGTAACTGAAGCATAACTAAGCTTGACTTGTTACGAACTACCAACAACTAAAGGAGGTTTATGCCGACACTCCTGGAGGCTCCTAAAATGTAGGGATTGGATTAAGAGGCACTTAAATTGATGCATGAAGGTGCAATCAGTTCCAATTAGCCTCTATCAGTGTTCCCCACACTCTAGTGACTAGAACATGTGGCCCCATTAGGCCAAGTGGACCCAACGGTAATAGTGGACCCAATAATAACTAAATGACTCCTAAGTTAGGAAAATATAATATAATAGACAGTTTGGAGAAGAGAGGATTATAAATCCTAACACCCCCCCTGAATCCTAACTTGGACAACTATGGAACCTAGAAACAAGGCCAAAATTTACCCATATACAATCTAAAAGATAAAAAATTCTTCTTAATAAACCTATGAAATAGGGGAAAACCCCCCCTTCAAGATAAGAAGGAACAGAAAAAACAAGTTAAAAACTTGCAAAATATTTTGCTGCAATTTGCAGCACTATGCAACAAGAAAGAAATATGATGTTTCTTCTGTGCAGTAGAATCCTGAATCTATGCATGTGAACCTATGAATCCAAACTAAATTATTATTTATGGAGGAATATTCCTCTTTGGAAGAAGAAGAATGTGCTCAACTGAATTAGAAATCTAGACAACTACTAGATGAAAACTGGCCCCATGTAGAGCAACTGAAATCAACTGATGAGAGAGAAAATGTGCTTCAGAATTAGAACATGTGAGGAACACCCAAAAAAATGATATATTTCAGTCTTGAACATCGAAATATGTGAGTTAAAATCATCCCCAAGTGTTAGGAGCAAGTGTCCAGGCAAAGGCAGAATGTCTCCATCTTTACTAGTTCTACAAGGAGATGAGCATGTGATCAAACAGATAGGTAGAGAAGCCATGGGACTGTGGAGAGTGAATTATTGAGGTCCATAATATGATATAGTTTGAGAAATAACCAATGATTCACAAAATAAAATATCATAAAACTCATAAGAGGAAACTAACATCAAATCCCCAGCAACAAGTTTGAAGGAGACTTCTGGTATTTGATTTGTCACACCAAAATTGATGAGACCAGCTACAAGTATGACTGAAGGCTCTTTGAACTTAAAAATTGAAATGAATAATATAATATCAGATCCAAATAATATCATATCAGATCCAAATAATTTCATATCATATTTGAGAGTGTGGAATGATATCAAATCCCTAGAAGCAATTTTAAAGGAGACTTGCAGTACTTGATTTTTCACACCAAAATTGATGAGAGCAGCTACAAGCATTACTTAAATATATTGAAAATTAAAACTTGAAACAAATAATATAATATCAGATCCAAATAAATCCAAGAGTGTGGAACAATGGTTCCAAGTTCCCCACATAAATGGTAGATACACAATCTTCTCCTTTTTCAACAAAATTCTGAATATTGGTGCATGCAATCATGTAGGAATTTGCAGGAAGCTTAAGATCAAAGAGATTAAATGGATCACTCCTAAAATATGATATTATTTCCAAAATATTCAAATATTTCCAAAATATAATATCAGCAAACTCATGAGGAAAAATTGACATCAAATCCCCAACAGAAATTTTGAAAGAGATTTTTGGTACTTGATTCTTCACACCGAAATTGATGAGAACAACTACAAGAATTATTCAAAGCTATTTAAACTTAAAACTTGAATAAAATAATATCATATAAAATTTAAATAACATCATATCAGATCCAAATAGTTTCATATCATATTCAAGAGTGGGCTCCACCGAGATGGTAGCTGCACAATTTTCTCCTTCTTCAAAATTTTGACTATTGGTGCATGCAGTCATGTAGGTATTTGCTGGAAGCTCTATATCAATGATAGTAAATGGATCACTCCTAAAATATGATATTATTTCCAAAATATCCAAATATTCATAAAATATAATATCAGAAAACTCATAAAATAATACTAACATCAAAATACCAGCAACAATTTCGAAAGAGACTTTTGGTACTTGATTTTTCACACCAAACTTGATGAGAACAGCTACAAGTATCACTGGAATCTCTTGAAACTTAAAAATTGAACCAATTAATATCATATAAGATCCAAATAATATCATATCAGATCCAAATAGGTTCATATCATATCCAAGAGTGTGCTCCATCGAGATGGTAGATGCACAATTTTCTCCTTCTTCAATATTCTGAGTATTGGTGCATGCAATCACGTAGGAATTTACTGGAAGATCTAGATCAATGAGAGTGAATGAAACACTCCTAAAATATTATATTATTTCCAAAATATAAAAACTATTACTTTTATGCACACCAACAACATCATTCGATATAGATAAATCCAATCCCTCTTTATTTTCTTGAACAATCACCGATAAACTATGCACAAAATTTAAATTAGAAGAATCACTAGAGAATTTTTGCATAGAATGGAAGGAGAGTTTTTATTCAATAACAGATATTCGAATTATTAATTTTGTCTCAGAAATATTAGGACAAAGTACAAAATCACAAGTGATTCAAGACAAATTATACATGAAATGATGTAACGGTGCTGCAATAGGAGGTTGTGGCTCTGTATAATCAATAAAAGAATGAATAATACAATACAATGTCATGCAGAATGCATGAATGCCAATCCAATTGAAATTCACTAGGAGGTCATTCGAATTGCATGGATGGGTGTAGCTTAACTCATTGTTATCCAACTCTAGACACACTTAGTTAACCATTGAACTAACCATAACTGACTCTCACTAAGTCCTAACTGAATCAAAGTGAAATAGATGACTGAGTCTAACTGAATGTAACTTAGACACATGTCACTGCATGTCAGTTAGTAGGTGGTAGGGCATCATTAACTCCAATTAGCAATGATTAAGTTAATTTAAGTGGAACTACTCATCATGAGTGGTTGGGGGCGCATTAACTCACTCCAATTCATCCCAATCAGCCCAAAATTGACAATTGCATGATGGAGGCACCTTTATAACTTAGCTTAATTGATTGTTAGGTGAAACAACAATTATTTAGCAATTAGGTGCACTTATGACACTCAAATAACCCTAGAATTTCTCCCTGTTTGAAGGAGGACGCCCAATTAGCCTCCTCGATTGAAGGAGAATGATTAGTTGGCCTCCTTGATTGAAGGAAGGCATGGGTGTGCTCATGCTAATGTCATGGTGTGCTCATCTGATGCCAATTAAGTCAATTAAACTTAGGATAGTGGGTAATTAGGCCAAAATTGGCCAAACAAAGTGTGTAAGTTGGATAATGACTCCAACACCCCCCCTTAAGCTATACTTGGGAGGAGTAAAAATAAAATGAATGAAATACTAGGGCCCTAGAAACAAAGGCCATAGGATACCCTCTACAAAAATGTAACTCTAACAGTGCTCAAAATAAAATCTAAGTGAGGAAAGAGGGAAAAAACAGTGGGAAAAACCCCCCCTCAAGCTAAACACTGAAGAAGTAATATGATCACCCTAATGAAATCACCCCCAACAGTGAACAGAGGTAAGTGGAATTTTTCTCTGTAAAACTCTTGATGAAGATATCTGCAACCTGGTCATCTGTAAGGAAGTATTGCAAAACAATGGTCCTGTCATGTACTAACTCCCTGATGTAGTGCATGTGTATCTCAACATGTGTGGTCCTCTACCTGGTAAATGGATCTGTGGAGATCTTAATAGAACTTTGATTTTCACAAAATATTATTGTGGACAAAGTACTAGCAATCTAAAACTCTGAAAGAATGCCTTGAAACCAAACAGCTTGGATGCAAGCATTCACTACTCCCATGTACTCGACCTCTGTTGAAGATAATGCAATGGAAGCCTAATTTTTTCTAGACCAGTAAATCAGGCCACCACCAAACATAAAGACATACCTGGAAGTGGACTTCCCACATATGGAATCCCATTCCCAATCTGAATCTGTATAACCAACCAACTCTAGCTCAGAATCTGCAGCATAGTGAATGTTGTAGGATCTTGGCTAGATTCCAATTCAAGTCATGAGGCTGCTACATGTATCTTGATACAGAATTCATGGCATAACAAATGTTAGGCTGTGAATGTGTCAAGTAAATCAAGATACCAATCAATTGGTAATAGATAGTGCAATCCATGGGTGGAGTGTTTTTTCCCTCTTCAAGGCCGATCCCTGAGAGGAAAGAAAATGGGGCAGCCTTACATTCAGCCATGTTAAACTTAACTAATAGGTCTGAAATGTATTTATACTGAGTTACAATCATCCCATCAAAGTCTTGGGAAATTTCAAGCCCCAGAAATTGCTTCAAGAGCCCCAAATCGCTCATCTCAAATGCATCATGAAGAGCAGTTTTTATGAAAGGAATGGAAACAAGTGTGCTTCCTGTAATCAAAATATCATCAACATATAAAACAAGGATAAGTAAATTACCATCAAACTGATGTATATACACATTCGGATCATATTTACACCTTTGGAAGTTTTGTGAAAGCAGAAAGACATCCATCTTGGCATACCATGATCTTGGGGCATGTTTCAACCCATATAGTGATTTATGAAATTTGCAAACCAAAGAAGGATCTAACGTGTACCCCTAGGGATTCTTCATATATATCTCCTCATGAAGGTATCTATGTATAAAGAAACTCTTGACATCCATATCATGCACCTCCCAGTGCTTGGATGCCGCAATGTCAAAAACTAGGCAGATGGAGTCCATCTTTGCCACCAGTGCAAAGGTCTCATGATAGTACACACCTTGGACATGGGAGAACCCTTTTGCAACCAAAATTGCCTTATATTTTCATTTTTTTACATCAGTAGAAACCTTTTTCCAAAACACCCACTTGCATTGAACTAATTTCCTCCCAGGTGGAAGAGAAACTAGCTCCTAAGTAGCATTTTTCCGAAGAGAATTAAACTCTTCGCCCATAGCAACTTGCCATCTTAGATATTTTTGAGTATGGTAGTAGGACTTAGGATATGACCCAATAATTAAATAATATGTCTTGTATAGAAACGAATCATGACAAGAGAGAGAAATACCTGCTCTTTGAAAATCAGACGGGCTTCTTCTTGGATCAGCAGGAGTTCCAATGTTTTTCCCAGCAGAAGAGAGTGTCTTCTTGGCCCAAGTTGGAAGATTTGTTTTCACTTTAGAATATGATTATGAACCTGATATTTGTTTATTAATTATTTCAGACATCATATCATCAAAATAATATCCATCACTCCCAATTTCATCATTCGAATAATGAGCAGAACAAGAGGGAATTTCAGCAGTTTTCTCCTTGACTAGTTCTACCTCTTGGAGAGGCTCTTCAAATCAGACACTTGTTTCTATGAAAATTTGTTTTGTTAAAATATTCAAAATATTGAAACCTTTATAATATTTTGGATATCCTATGAACAAACATTCAACACTTTTCAGTTTCAAATCCTTCCTCTTTTCATACGGAATTCAGGCCCATGCAGTGGACCCAAACACCCTGAAATTTGACACATCCGGCTTGTGTCCAAAATAAGATTTGAAAGGAGTATTTCCTTTCACATAGGAGTGAGGTAATATGTTATGAATGTGTGTAGAAACATTCATGGCCTCATCCCATAAATTTTCAGCCAATCCTTTTGCTTCCAGCATGCATGTGGTCATCTCCTTTAGAGAGCAGTTTTTCCTTTCTACTACACCATTTTACTGAGGGATGTAGGGAATGGAATGTTGCATATTGATCCCACTATATAAACATATTTGAAACAATTCATTACTGATATATTCCCCTCCATTATCATATCTCATAGATTTAATATTTCTCTCAGAGACATTCTCAACCAGTTCTTTCAACTCAATAAATTTCTCTAAAACTTCAGATTTTTTCTTGATGAAGAAAACCCAAGTGTATCTAGAAAAATCATCTATGAAGGTGAGTACATACCAATATCCATTCATGGATGTGGTGGGAATTATTTCTCTGATATCAGAATGAACCAGCCCCAATATACTTGATGCATGGCTTGTCTTTCCCCGATCAAACTTGTGTTCAGGGTGTTGCCAACAATACAACCTTTGCAAACTCCAGTGGTAGCTTTGATGGTAGGGAGGCCTTCAACCATGGATTTTTTCTGAATTTGCTGCAATTAATTGAAATTTAAATGACCAAATATCTCATGCCATAGTCTATTGGCCTCATTTCCATGAGTCAGAAGAGCGGTGGGCTTTGCATCCACCAAAAAATGGGAAAACTCATAGGCTTTTGCATGATGGTTTGCTAATACTTTTGCAACAAGTTTACCGGATGAAATATCAGTGATTTATACATCATTGGGGCTGAATATTACTCTCTTGGAACTTTGGTATGATTCATTTGATATACACTAAGGAGGTTGGAGGCCAAGGAGGGTACATACAGAACATTAAAAAAATTGCCATGTTCAAGATTTATTGTACCTTGTCCTTTCGAAATGATGGTAGAGTCATCTCCCATGTGTATGGGAATGATTTTGTTGGTGTACATATAAGAGAAGGAATGTATGCTTTCCATCATGTGATTCAAATCTCTAGAGTCTATGAGCAGAGCTTTCGGTTTAGAGGTTTTTTCCATGAGGGCATGTCCTCTTTCTTGCTGGGTATCCTGATATTGGTTATCTCTCTTGAGAAAACTCTACGGAAGATTGATATTGTTTCTATCAAGGAGAGAATTCATCTCATCAATATTATTCTTCGTGTAGGCATGTTCAGTGTGGAAACCCTTCCCGTAATATGAACACTTGACTTTCTCTTTTCCTTGGTTTCCATTGTTCTTGTGTTTCTTTGAGCTGAAAGGATATTTATGTTGTTGGTTCTTTTCTTTAGCCTCTAATGCATCAAATTTACTCTTTTGATTCTTCTTCCCTTTTTCCTTCGAATATTTGGTCCCTGAAGCAAATAGGGCTTGATCTTTTGAGGATTGAATGATCCCCATCTAAACAAGCTTGTTATGCTCGTTTGTTAGGGACTCAATGAAGGCATTGAGAGATGGAATATTCCATCTAGGGGTTATGAGCTTCCTGGAATGGAAAGTGGAGACAAATACAGAGTAGTCTACACCAAGTTTGGAGAGAATGGCGAGGATGATTTGATCATCCTCCTTCTTCACATCACACTACTTCAACTGTAGGACTAGATACTTGAATTGTGTTCAGAAGTCATTGAGAGTTTCAAAATTGCCAGTTTGAATAGAAATTAGCTCATTTGCAGGCTGACAAATCCTCAAATCATCCTATTTTTCATACAGGGAGGCAAGTTGGTCCCAAATTGATTTCAAAGTCTTCAATCCCGAAAGATGGAATAGAATATCCTTACATATAGAAAGACACAAAAACCCAAAAGCATCATCCATTTTGTTAAATAATCTATCCTTTACCACAACATGGTTTGGCTCTTCCTCCGTGTTCATAGTGACTCTATAGAGTCCTTTAGCATGGATTTGAATCTCCATATATCCTTTCCATTGGTGGTAATTGAAAGGAGTTACAAGCTCTATGGAAGAATTCATTCCTCTACTGTAGCGAATGCAGTGAACCTATAAAAAATCATGCAATCAACACAAAAAAGTCACCGTAAGGTCGGATATCCTGCACATTTCAGGTTTTCATCACACCCAACATAATTAATTAAGCAAGCTTGATCAACAATTCTTTAACTTGTGGTATTAAGTGGTAAACCTTCTACTTCTAGTGCAGAGCTAGAATTTGAGATTTTGATCAATTTTGCATGCAAGATCCGTCAAAAATCATGTTTTTGAAGAACATAGCTTCGTCCCATCATGGCTTTGATACCATATTAATTCTTTTACAACAATCTTGGGACAAAGTACAAACTCACAAGTGATTCAAGACAACTTAGACATGAAATGATGTAACGCTATTGCAATAGGAGGTTGCAGCTCTGTATAATCAATGAAAGAATGAATAATACAATACAATGTCATGTAGAATGCATGAATTCCAAGCCAATTCGAATTCACTATGAGGTCATTCAAATTGAATTGATGGGTGTAGTTTAACTAACTATTAGCCAACACTAGACACACTTAGTTAACCACTGAACTAACCATAACTGAATCTCACTAAGTCCTAACTGAATGGGAGTGCAATAGATAACTGATTCTAACTGAATGTAACTCAGACACATGTCATTGCATGTCAATCAATAGGTGGTAGTGCATCATTAACTCCAATTAGCTCCAATGAAGTTAACTGAAGTGATACTACTCATGAGAAGTGGTTGGGGGCACATTAACTCACTCCATTTCATCCCAATCAAACAAAAATAGATAATTTCATGATGGAGGTGCCTTTACAACTCAGTTTAACTGATTGTTAGGTGAAACAACAATCAGTTAGCAATTAGGTGCACTTATGACACTTAGATCACCCCAGAATTGCTCCCTGTTTGAAGGAGGAAGACCAGTTAGCCTCCCCGATTGAAGGAGAAGGATTAGTTGGCCTCCTTTATTGAAGGAAGGTGTGGGTGTGCTCATGTTGATGTCATGGTGTGCTCATCTGATGCCAATTAAGTCAATTAAACTTAGGATAATGGGTAATTAGGCCAAAATTGACCAAATAAAGTGTGTGATTTGGATAATGACTCCAACACGAATGTCTTCTTCTGGATTATCCATATGAGAAGATGAGATATCAGATATCTCATAAAGTTTTAGAGCATCAGGATAAGTTGTCACTCCAAAGAGAGTTTCTTCAACTCGAATTGATTGTGTGGAAGATTCTTCTTCTTCATCATCTTAAACAACTTCATCAGAGAGAATAGACGACAAGACTTTTGAATAAATAAATCTCATGGTCGTGGGTGTGCTCTCCAAAGTTCTATAATGATCCTAATTGTTCTTACCAAAGGTTCTATCCAATTCTGTCTAGAGATCCTTTCGGTATTTAGGAGAATCAATAAGGTAGCACAATATTGGAGAAAAGGCCAGACACATTATTCCAAAAGCTCTATCAACATCATTTATCCAGTATTTCCCATATTCATAGACTCTTTACCAAGTCCAATAGATACCTCATAGATACCATGTCTATTTAGATATGAAATCATCTTCAATTTCCATTCTAAATATCTTGTGGATGGAGTATGAAGAGGAACTGATAATATCGAATCCATATGAATTTTAACCTGCAAAATATCACTGTAAAACCAAAAATAATTTTCACGATGTCAAAATAAATCCTTCCCTCTTGACATGTACACTTTTTCATGGTTTGCCACGCCCACACTGCCACTCTGAATGAATTCAAAAGAAACAAGGCAATCTTTGCGGGAATTCTGTGGAAACCCAGCTGCTTCTGGTGTACAATGGAGAGTAAATAAACTTGAATATTTCCTAAGATGGATCTAATACCATGTTAGAATTAGTATTCCATTGATCTTCAAGTAATGAGTGTTATTGGATTCTTAATTATTTGTAGTGAAAATGAATGAATAATACCCACTTAACAAAACAAATCTCACAGGAAACAGACAAGAATTTCTCAGGATAATTACAATATAAACTTCATTAATCCTGAAAGTATACAACAGTGTTACATAAAGGATAATTCGAATCATGAGGAATGAATTTGAATATACCAACTCAATACCGACTACATGGCTAACTAGAAGTGTCTAAATCACTAACAGAGCTCAATAGGATAACTCCAAATGTCTAATCCAGCCTCTCAATCAGTTAGATCAATCAAATAATCCTAATGGAATTGGTAGGTGAGAAGTAGGTGAGAACTGGCACCTTTCCACATGCATCCATGCATAACTGGCGCTAACTAAACCAAAGGATTTCTAACTAAATGTAACTAAAGAATAACTAAGCTTGACTAGTTACCAACTACCAAAAACTGAAGGAGGTTGGTGTCGGCACTTTGAGTGGCTCCTAAAATGTAGGGATTGGTCTAGGAGGTGCCTAAACTGATGCATGAAGGTGCGGTCTATTCCAGTTATCCTCTACCAGTGTTCCCCACACTCTAGTGACTGGTACATGTGGTCCCATTAGGCCAAGTGGATCCAATGGTACTAATGGACCCAATAATAAGTATATGACTCATAAGTTTGGAAAATATAATCTAATAGATAGTTTGGACAAGGGAGGATTATAAATCCTAACACTATCAATGAGCCATGAATAACTGTTTCGATAGAGGATACCGATAAACATGGATTTAAGAAATATCCAACACGAAAATGCACAAATTGTAAAACTTCGGTGATCAAAGCGATAGATATCCTAGCTAGCATCAAATTTGAATCCTTAAGCTCTCAACAAGATGGAGAAATGGAACCATATGAGGAAGAAATCCCCTCCTCAAAAAAGCAACATGATGAGGTCCCTGTTGAATCATCTACTTTGCCTCATCCGACCATGCAACCTTTCTAAAAGGAAAAATCTAAGGGAATTCTTGAATCCAACCATACCATCGATGCTGCAACATAGGACATAAATTCCACCCCCTCCTCCATGGGGTTGGAAATGAAAATGGATGATGACATGAGCGGTGTAGAAATTGGGGAATTGGATCTACAAGCTCTCGAAGAAGCATCCAAAAAGCAAGCATTCAGTTTCATATCACCCAAGAAAATCCAACTACTAACATATTTCCTTCATAAGTACAATGCGAGTTGTGAGTTCGGTATACATAATATCCACCCAAAATACTTGAGGAAACCCATGAAGGACATCAAGAAATGAGGAATTAAATCAGATCTATAGAGGCTAAAAACCCTAGGAGCCAAGCTGGTTGAGTTTGGGCAATATGCTCAGCTTACATAATTATTCCAACCAAACCTATAGGTTCCTAATGAAACTGATCTCTTGGAATATTAGAGGCATCAACAACCCCTCCAAACATAGAATTCTATGCTTGAGAATTATCCAAGACAAACCAACCATTCTCTTTGTACATGAAACCAAATGTATCGGTACCCATATAGAAACTCTTATGAAAAGGATTTGGAAAATATGTAGAGTTATTGATGTGGATGCTGAGGGAACTTCAGGAGACTTGGAAATTATCTGGAACCCCCTAGAAATCACCATTTAAGACTCCTTGGCAACTAAAAAAAACATTTCAGCCTCCTATCATCTAATGGGAACAAGCTATAGGGGGCGGTTGATGAATTTATATGTCCCTAAAAAAGCGGAGTCAAAATTTGGCATGATGGACTATCTATAGAGGATTCTGCAAATCAACACCTCCCATTCTTGGATCATATGAGGTGACTTCAATATGGCCACCTCTCTAAGGGAGAGAAAAGGAGGTCAACGCATCCTCTCGTAGGAGGACCCAATACTAAATATTTAATGGATAATTGTAATATGGTGGATCTCAAAACCCCCAATGGTATTTTCACTTGGAATAATAGGATGGGGGCACTGAAGAAAATTGTCTCCAGGATGGATAGGTTTTTGGTCTCTGATAAAATTGTAACTTTAGCAAGATCAGTCAAACCCACTATTATGCCAGGGTCTAACCATTGGCCCATCTATCTTTTCTGGAACGACATTGGCACTTCATCAAACATCCATTCAGGTTTGAAAATGGTGGCTCACTCATCCTGATTTTTTAAACACATTGCAAAGTTGGTGGTATGGCCTGTAGGTCGTTGGAATATCTAAAATGTATATCTTTCAACAAAAACTCAAAATTATCAAGGCCCATCGGAAGAAATGGAATAGGGACACCTTTGGAAACATTTGTCACACTACATCCCATCTGAAAATTGAATTGGAGGAAGTGCAGTAGGAATGTACCACTGCAGGAAGGAAGAAGGACAATAATCGTCGTGAAATCTTACTCTCTGCACAGCTTGAGGATAAATTCAAGTCGGAGGAAATTCTCTAGAAACAAAAGTCCATAGTCTCTTGGATGAAAGAGGGTGAAAGAAATACTGCATTATTCCATAGATCCACCATCCAACATTGAACGCACAACAATATTTCTAGCCTCAAGTCAGAGATAAGAGAGCAGATCGAAAGCAGAGAAGATATGGAGAAGGAACTCACCACCTTCAATAAAAATATCCTCTTCGAGCCGTACAACCACATATTGGAGGAAATTTCCAACATTTTGGAGACAATTCCCTCTCTGATAACAAAGGATCACAACAAAGCGCTAATGTGACCCATTGAGGAAAAGGAAGTTGAATATGCAATCACTCAAATATAGAAATATAAAGCTCTCAACCTCGATGGATTTTCAGTCATTTTCTTTCACTTCTGCTAGTGCTTCCTAAAAGTGGAGATCTGTGACCACATGGAAGAATCATGTCAAATAATTGGGTCTTAACATCGCTCACTGGTTCCTTTCTCACCTCAATTCCCAAAGAATAAAATGCCACCAGGTCAAGGAAGTTGGACCCAATTTCTCTTTGCAATGTCAAATACAAACTCATTTCCAAGGTTATCTCCAATCTCCTTAAACTCTTACTCCCACTTCTCATCTCCCCTTATCAAATCAGTTATGTTGAAGGAAGAAACATTCTAGATGGAGTCATCCTTTCCCATGAAGTAATTCATTCTCTTAAAACACTCAAAAATATTGGTATGCTCCTCAAACTTGACCTCACAAATGCCTTTGACAAATTAAATTGGAAGTACATAGAACCAATCATTTTCATTTTCACCTTCTGTCACTCTTGGACTAGATGGGTTCTTTCTCTGATTTCCACCCCCCTCTTCTCCATTCATATCAATGCCCCCCCCTCTACCTCGTTCACCTCTTCCAGAGGAATTAGACAAGGGAATCCCATTTCCCCCTTCCTTTTCATTCTTATGGTAGAAGGTCTTAGTAGAATGTTAAAGCATAATATTTCCATGGGTTCCTTAAGAGGCATATATATTCATGAAAACCCTCCAATATCTCACCAACAATTTTTTGACAACATTCTCCTCATGGGGCATCCCTCTGTTCAAGAATCCCACTCTATTCATGAAACCCTTGAAATGTTTTCCAAATCCTTGGGCACCACCATTAACAAGTATAAATCCTAGATCTACTTCTTCAATACACCTGTCATCACTCAAAAAAAATATTTCAAGGATTTTGGATTTTACCATCTCCACTTTACCCTCTAAGTATCTTGGGGATCCTCTAATCACTTCTTCCCTCAAGCACTCCTCTTGGAGATATCTTCTAGAAAAATAGGTTAGAACTATTTCATCTTGGACCTACTGCTCTATTAATATTGCAATAGGCTCATCTTGCTCAAATTTTTTCTCCAATCCATTCCACTATATATCTTCTATGTTCTTGTTGCTTCCAAGTGGGTTTTAAATGCTATCGAAACCCTTCAATGCACCTTTTTCCAGGGAGGGGAAAAAAGCATCCTAAATGGGACTTGGTAAAATGGGACAAGGTTTTCCTTCCTATCTCCATTAGAGGTCTCAGGATCAAGGACCCTGGCATCAACAATAAAAGTGTTAAGGTTTAGCGGAATTGGGTCTCTTACAACTCTAAACCATGGGCTCAAGTCTGGAATCTCAAGTATGTTGAAGGATGGGACAAGCATGAAATTATAAGGTACTCCCTCAATCCTAAGGGATATCTAATTTGTAATTATTCCAACCAATAGAAAGAAATAATCCAAAAACACATTTTCTGGGAGTTAAAGGACAGATCCACTATGTCATGTCCCCAATTAAATAATTTCCAAATAAGCCTATTTGCAAATAATGTTTCACCAACCTACTACTTCCCTAGGTTGAGATGGAGACATAAATTTTGTAATAAGGGGATATGGGACCCAAAAGGACTTTAGTTTACCAAATTCACATTTAATTGGGTCACATAAATGATAAATTCTAAGAAAATAAGGTGGCATGAGTTCATGAAGACACTTGGAAGCTTGTGAAGACTTTGGGTGACTAGATTCCCCACACACTTGACATGATATTCATCCAATTTGAAAACATGGGTAATGTAAAATTATTGGATGGTAATGTGGTGTCAAATATCATATAATGGGCCAAGGAAGTCGAATTCATAAAGGAGGGTAACTCCCATGGAAGAGGAAGAGAATACAAGACAAGGTATGCCACTTGGAAGGAGATTCTATGCACTCTATGACAACAAATGATGGAAGATTCTATGACAAATATGAAAAATTCAGACCTGATTACTGAAATATGACAAATATGACATGTTAGGGATAAAAATAGACACCAATAGGTCGAATTTGGGAGTTAGAGACATCCATTCGAATTGGAGAAAGAATTGGAGCATGAAGAGGAAGACAAGTGTCATGAGAGTTGTTACGGAGAAAACTTCCTATGGCTTGGGGTGTACCACAACAGACAGAGAAACCGCAGAAATCAATCCATTCCCAATATTAAAGAGAAATAAATTTCTAACACTAAAGGATCTCAAGACATACCTTATTCCGGACGGTTGATGTAGATCCTCATTGAGCTTTTTCCAATCCCGCGTGTGTTAGCAATTTGCTCTCTCAACACCAGCAAACAAGACAAGCATGATATATAATGGTGTTAGACCTGCTCTAGCATATATGGTCAATAATGTATAAACAAATAAAAGCGTCCATGGATTCAATATTCATTTAAATTCACATCATTGGATAGGAAAAGATATTTCTATTAATATAAATCAGAGATTACATGAGTGACAACCTCTGTCGGCACGTCTGCGAACCAAAGAAACTGAGTCCTCCATCTGGGCCTCCACCACTTCAATCCTCCACCTCTCAATAGCAAGCTCACAAGCAAAGGCAAGCTTGGGAAGAACACAAAGTTCTCCAAGGGACAAAGGGATGCAAACTCAAGTATAAGCAAGCTACAACAACAATGGACTATAGTTTTCTTGCTCTTCAATTCCTCCTCTTCAATGTATCCAAAGGGTTCCTTATATAGTGCTTCAATTGGGTAATGGAAGGTCAAATCTGAGCAATATCAAGGCATATGGAAGGCCAAGAGAAAAATGACTTGGATCCACATCAAGGAAAACTCCAAAAATATTTGGCCTTTTGCACACATCCTGATGTACATGAGTGTAAGGGTAATATCCATGTGTATACATGGAAAAGGGATTAAAAGTCACGTACAACAAATAACAGGTGTTTTTAGGGATGATCTTGGAAACATCAAAGGTACAAAAATAGTCCATGGGGTCCAAAGAGTCTACAGAGGGATAGGGAAGGCCATATATATGTGATCTACCATGTGTGGTAAAATTAGCTATAACATATGCCCCCTAATGTGTGAGGTCAAAGGGGTAATACGATGGCCAAAATACATTGTAATTCCATCTCGGAAGTGGAGTGATGAAGAACCAGGTGGAAGAAACAACCATCCAACAGTATAATACAATAATCAAATACTGCACATGACTGCAAATACATATAGCAGTCCCAGATACATAAGATTACAATAGCCATGAATAGGCATGATATACAAACTGTGACATGTGTGGTCATCGCCACGTACAATATACAATAGATCGAAATCTCCATGCTGAAGATATACAAAGGACCAAGATCTCCATGAAAGCTGAAGATATACCATGGATCAAGATCTCCATAATGGCTGAAGATATCTGACACACACTGGAATTAAGTCATGAGAGCTAAAATCTCATGAACACTGGAACGATCAGGGAGGTAGCATATAAGAAATACCACCAGTCTGGAAAGTCTTCTATGAAAACCACTACAACTACATGTCCTACTATGTGAATAAAGGTGTCGAGGTCGAACACAGTAGTCAATCATCTGATTGCCGGTCATTGATGTATACCGTTAACAGACGCGAGATCACCCACCAATAATGAAAATGGGAATCAAGGTACTAAAGTGCAATCTAACAAGTGTGAATAAATGTGTTGAGGTCAAACACTTGAAAGAATCCATTGATCAGGGGACATTGATGTATTCCCAAAACTGTCGATGGCAAGAGATCCTACCACTAATGCCTATACGTCTCAAGGCACTCAAAGGACTCTAGACTCCTATCCCAGAATAAATGATCTGATGTCTATGGGATGAAATCCACTGGAAGGAGGGCATTAAGGCATCCCCCATCAACCAACATGAGGTACTCAACAACCCTGTATAATGTTGAAGGACTCTAAAAAGATGTGCATGAACCAGTAATAGTACCGGTAATGGCCGACATGTAAATTCAAGACAACTGAGGAATGTCCGACTTAGGCTTCAACTTCCTTCGAACAAGAGCATAAAGGAAAATGGTGACTGAATGTAGGTAGCATAGACTCAATATAAAAAACTGGGACATCTCTGCGATGCATGAGGCATCGAAAGAGGATCCATAGGGACTGGAATCTTAACGAGTCAGTGGAGGTAAACTCAAAGATATGAGTACAGGTCCTAAATTCAAACTACTAACCCAACCAACAGATGTGATATACAGTTCTCTTTTCAAAGGCGACATGACTCGAATGCTGGAAAACATAACATCTTTTCCTGTCCAACTTTTTGGTTTTTTTATTTTTTTTGGACTTTTTCAGATATTTTGAAAATCTTGAAAAAGAATAAAAGTGCTTTATAGTTACAAATCTAGAAGGAGACGAGTGTCAAAGGGAAAACAAACTAGTTCCAAGAAGTGGAACATACCTATGCTCAATGCAAGGAAACATGTGCAAGATAACGACACTTGGGGGGAAAGTCCCCTCCCAGTAAAAAATGGGGAATCAAGCTGCAAAAGATATATAAAACGGCTCTACTTGGCTAGACATGAGACAAGCTCGGGCTATATAGCTGATAATCAGAGTCAGGGAAGCCGGCATAAGGCTCTAAAAGGCAGGCAAAACTCGTGATAATGCAATTACAACTTGACATATACAAGGGATTCCTGGGGGAAAAGGCTAGCATAAAGGTCAAGAGGAGTATGAAACTCTTGCTCAAAGTCATGGTGGTACTATACAAATGAATCCCACACCCTAAAGGAAAAATGTCAGTATGGGAACCAAATACAAAATAGGATCTAACTAGGGTACCCATGTATGGTAAAGCTCTTCCATTCACAACATGTCACTTATAGAAGCAGCAAGAAGGTTCCGTGACAAGATGGAATGGGTTCATACCTAAGGTTAAAATGAAACGGTCATAAGGTCATGCAAAATGCAAACAGATATGAAACCTAACCTATATGCCAATTTAGATATCATACCTATAGTAGGAACAAACAGATCAAAGCCACGGTTAAACCACACTCAAAATGGACTCATACATCATCAAATTAGTTCAAACGGTCCAAAATAGTCAAAAACTATAGAAAGTGGGTAAAAATTTCAAAAAATCTCTATAAATAGTAAAAAATCTAAAAATTTTCATATCATTTGAAACTTTTACCCAACATAGTGTATTTTAGGTCAGAACTTCTGAAGGGAATTTCAGGAGCATTGTCCGGCGGAATCTCTCCCCATTTGATCCAGGTAGATTCTCATTGTTGAAATATTGTAACTTCAAAGAATATTCTATATGTATCTTTTGTGGTCCCCGATGGTCCTACCGGGAGAACCACTTGTATTATCTTGTACCCCGATGCTTCTAATCGGAAGAACTAATAAGAGTCATGAGGTTGTCCCCTCTATTTGTAAAGGTGGGTCATTAGCACCCCAGTGTGGTTACTTGAGCCTACATGTGTAACTCGAGCCTACATGAATAACTCGAGCCTACATGTAGGATGAGTTAATTCAAGTGAACGGATGAATATAAATAGAGGTGTGGTGCTCCTCATTTGAGACACACACTCTCACTTGTGTAGCGCATTAGTGGAGAAGAGAAGTAGCTGGAGAAGGAGGAGGATCAGGCTTTGATCTCCTTGTTGGTTTTATCTTTTATCTTTTGGGGAATCTATATTGAGGAAGCTTTTGCTGGGTTTTTCCCTTTAGGGTTTTCCCATGATAAATATTTGTGTTCTCCTTTTGTATGGTTGTGCTTGTCTATCTTTCAGCGATCCTGTTTATATGCTTTTGTTATGAAATCGAAATGAAATACTAATGATCTAGCTTAGCATATGAAAATTTAACATGGTATCAGAGCCACCCTGAAAGAAGACATATTACAGCTAAAGAATCTAGGGCTTCTTATTTTTTGGGTCTCTATCCATGATCGATCAGCAAAAGAAGGCTAGACTGACTCTCCATTGAAGGGCGCATTTTTCTGTCAAAGCGGAATTTGATTCCGAGCATTTTCAATTTTGGTGCAGAAAATTAAGGATTTCTACAGAAGAAGAATTTTTGAGTGATCCCAGCATAGGATTTTTCTCCTCATCAAAATCGAAGTTTATAGACCTGGATCAAGAAATTTGGTTGGGTGAAACTCTGGGAAAGTCAAACCCTAGTTTGACCCGGATCTGGAAAAACCCTAAATACTAAAACTACTAAGTTTTGGTACATTCACTATATATTGAGATTGGAGATGGCTCAAGAGTTGAAAATTGCAAAGGAAGAAGAAAAAATCCTTATTTACACTGTGTCCAAAATTCAGCCTCCGATTCGTTGTATTCTGGGAGATATGATCCCTCCAAGTTAGGGTTCCATCCTCTTCCAGAATTCATCCCTAAACAGGACACCTGGGGAAAATTGTTGTAGCGTTGGCTACAGAGGTCCAAATGGAATTCCTAAATATGTTCCATAAATAGCACAGAAATTAATGTTTTTGGTCCTAATTTTCGAACCTAAAAATGAACCAGTGACATGTGGCATGCTGTACAACTTCACTGTTCTGAACAGTCCTGTAACATGTCACCTTGGGAAAATGATCATAAATCTCAATTGCTGAAACCAATTCTGATGAACCCTATGGTTTTGGATCAGGGCCATGTGAGGTTACCTCAATGAAAAATTTCAGACACATAGGAGTAGTAATTTCATAGATATCACAGAAACAGTAACAGGAATTTCTGTAGAAGAAATTGGAAAACTAGGGCTTCCTGTTCTGGGAGCTTCCCTCCACTGTTTTCAGAAAAGGAGTACATTGGACAGATCCATTTGAAGAGATCTATCTTTCTATCCAATCAAATCTGAAAGATTCAAAGTTTTTAAAATTAGGGTTTCTCTGACAAACCCTAGATCAGCCAGCTCCGGAAGCAGGACGAACACCTCAAATCGGTAAGATCTAATCTTTTGCTATTTGCATTTGAGGTTCTCATTTCAAAGTGATCTATCACATCAGCTTGATGATAAGCTTGGTGAAGTTGAAAAATTCCAAGCATGGAAGTATTTGATCTCTCTAAAGAAAATGAATTGGGCACCTACATGAGTAGAAAGGTTCCAATTCTAGAGGGAGATGAGCCTCAAAGCCTTACACAAGAAGAACTTGATCAAGGCCAAGAAGATCATTGTTGATTCAATCATGGATCAACTTGTATCACAAGTGTCTTCCCTAAAGACACCGAAGATGTTTGATTCCTTAATCAAGATATTTGAAGATAAGAACATAATTTAGAAGATGGATTTGAGAAAACAATTGAAGAATGTGAAGATCCAGAATGCATAACATCTTGAAGTGGTAGAAGAAGAAGCAGAGAATGGCCTCCCATGATCATGGGATTCATTCATGTGAGGAATGTGTGCCAAAAGGAAGTGATTACTTTCAGTTGACTCTAGGAAGAAGAAGAAGCTCATCTCATAAGAAGAAAAGAAGAAAGATGGGAGCGAATTGAAGATCAAGCTCTCACCATTCAAAGAAGATCCCTCAAGCGATGAGGAATATGAAGAACTCAATTCTTGACGAACCTCTTATCCATCTTATCATTTGGATAAGAAATGATGATTTCATGGATGAAGAAGATGATGAAGCAGAATGATCAAGAAGGAGTCTACACACGAAACAAACAAAAGATAAGTATTCAATTTTCATTTAATGATATTGTTTTGTTATGCATTTGATTATATTCAGTTGATGTGTTGTTTGCATGCATGTGATGGGTAAGTAGCTCATGGTTCTATAAAAATATCCATTGTTACTTATCTAGAATGAAACCTATTTGCTGACATATTGGATTAGTGCACAATATCAATGATGTCATGGTAGAGATGGAAGGCATATAGAAAGTTTCTATGAGATATGGATGAATGTTGTATTGGCTAAATAGTTGCATGATGCATAAGAATATGTCGTTATACATATGTAGTTCTATCCATGAAACTGGTGCATTTGAATTGTAGGAAAGGTCCTGTACAACCTCCTAAAAGAAAAGAAGGATGAGACTTGTTCCGAAGAACAAGTGATGACAATTCAATAAACATGAATCTGAAGTTCCCAGGGTCAGAGACACCATGACGAAATAAAGAGCTTCAAAGAGTGGTAGATCCACCTCGAAGGATGAAAACCACCATGGGTATGAGAGATAACTCAAGATGAAGAAAAAAAAATTCTATGAAAGAAGCTATGATCAAAGAATAACAGTTGATTATGGGGAATGATGTATATGATATGATTTCGAGACATAAAGGGAAGTACGTAGTATCTTCCATATGGATCTACAAGAACAAGTGTACAAAGCAAGAATCATGATTTGCCTCAGAAAGAATAAACTATGACATGACATACTCTATTGACCAGCATATATCAAGCATAGAATCACCTATACAGAATGGAAGAAGGAAGATAATACTCCACTTCAGGGGGAGTGACTACAAAAGATATCTAAGTTTGACACAATATGACATGATGGACAGCTTCCTGATGGATCGAGACTTTACCAAGAGTAAAGTGGGTTCCAACCTTCAAAGTTGAATGCAGAAGACTAGGATATGTTCATGATCTAACAAGATGAACTCATGGAAGATGTTATGATGACGTTTGGGATATAGTACTCAAACCAGAAAGCAAGCATGTGGTATCTTACAAATGGATTTGCAAGATAAAATATGTCGCCAATAGAAGTAAGGAAAGACTTGTGGCTAGAGGTTTCTATAAGAAAGAGGGAATTAATTTTGAAGAGACACTTACTCCAGGAAGCAAGGTACACTTCCTTCAAAACTATGATGGTAGTTGCTTCCATGATGAAGTAAAGACAATCCTTCCTCAATGGTATGATTGGGGAAGGGTTTTACATCGAAAGGATTTGAAGTTGAGGACAGATGGACTCATATATGTAAGTTGAAGAAGGGCCTCTATGGCATGAAGCAAGCTCCCAGAGCTTGGTATGGCAGTTTCCTGTCAATTATGGGTTTTACCAAGAGTAAAGCTGATCCTAACCTTTATCTCAAGGTTGTAGAAGATGAACCTTTCATCCTGTTATTATATGTGGATGACTTATTCTTGACAGGGAAGGAGAAGTAGATCATGGAAAGCAAGAAGAAACTAGTAGAAGAATTTGAGATGAAAGACCTTGGGTTAATGCACTATTTCCTAGGTCTGGAAATATGACAGTTTAGAAGAAATATTACTCAACCAGGGAAAGTATGCAGTAGAGATATTGAAGAGATTAAATATGTTGGAATGCAAAGACATGGCCACACCCATGGACTCCAACCTGAAGCTGTTAGATGATGAATCATCAGAGTTAGTATATGTGACTCATTACAAACAAATCATTGGGTCATTGATGTACTTAACAAATACCAGACCAGACATTTGTTTTGCTGTGAACACCTTAAGTCAATATCTTGTTCAACCAAGATGGGTTCACCTAGTAGCTGCAAAACATGTGATGAGATATCTGAAAGGGACTATAGACCTTGGTCTATACTATGATGGTAGCCATGAATACAGATTGTATGGCTATACAGTTGCAGATTAGGTTGGAAGTATCTCAGACAGGAAAAGCACATCAGGTAGATGCTTTTGTTTGGGGTCTGCTATGAGTTCATGGTTTAGCAGGAAACAGTCTAGTGTTTCTCTTAGAACAACAAAAGCAGAATACACAGTAGATTGCTCTGCTAATTTGTGAAGCCATATGGCTTTAGAAGCTGATATCAGGTCTCCTTGACCTGAAGATGGATACTACATTGATTCTATGTGATAACGAGAGTTGTGATAACAGAGAATCCTGTGTTCCGTCGTAACACATAGAAATATGATATTTCTACATACAAGATAAAGTGCTAAAGATGTTGCTGAAGATGTTGCTGATCGAAAGATCAAAGTGTTGAAGATGTTGCTGATCAAAAGGTCAAAAGATGTTGATGTTGATTAAAGAGTTGATGTCGTCAAATATTGAAGACAAAGACTATATGATGTTGAAAAGCTTCCAATGATTTATAGATGTGTTACCCTAATGATGTTGATGATGTCCTCTCCCACTATTGTTGTTGTTGATGTTGTTATAGAATACCCTTCTCATTAAGGGGGAGTGTTGAAATATTGTAACTTCGAAGAATATTCTATATGTATCTTTTGTGGTCCCCGATGGTCCTACCGGGAGAACCACTTGTATTATCTTGTACCCTGATGCTTCTAATCGGAAGAACTAATAAGAGTCATGAGGTTGTCCCCTCTATTTGTAAAGGTGGGTCATTAGTACCCCAGTGTGGTTACTTGAGCCTACATGTGTAACTCGAGCCTACATGTCGAATGAGTTAATTCAAGTGAACTGATGAATATAAATAGAGGTGTGGTGCTCCTCATTTGAGACACACACTCTCACTTGTGTAGCGCATTAGTGGAGAAGAGAAGTAGCTGGAGAAGGAGGAGGATCAGGATTTGATTTCCTTGTTGGTTTTATCTTTTATCTTTTGGGCCATCTATATTGAGGAAGCTCTTGCTGGGTTTTTCCTTTTAGGGTTTTCCCAGGATAAATATTTGTGTTCTCCTTTTGTATGGTTGTGCTTCTCTATCCTTCAGTGATCCTGTTTATATGCTTTTGTTATGAAATTGAAATGAAATACTAATGATCTAGCTTAGCATATGAAAATTTAACACTCATGCCCTCCTCTTCCTATTTCATGAAATTTTTTTGAATTTTCATGGTCCAATTAATTTTTTAAGCCATCCATAATTGTGCGTTTCGGCCCACGTGGAAATCGGATTTTTTTCCGCGTATAGGGCTCGCCATACGCGGAAAAAGCACCCAAGCCCGCATACATACACGGTTGTTTTGAGAATAGTCGTGTATAGGGTCATAAACAAGGTTTTCAAAGGAAATAACTGATCAAAAATTTGGATTTTGTGCAGGATGGTGTTAGAGTGGAGGGAAAGAGAGCATGGTGATGTGGAGGATGCTATACAACGTGATCTCATGGCCCAACAAGCATTACAGGCATGTGGCTTATACAAGTTTTGGTGTCTTGGCATCTTGGGGGCCAAACCAAGACTACTCTAGCTGCTAGTGGATTACTGGGATCCAGACTCTAATACTTTTCAGATTGACGGGATGTTGCTCAGCATTGAGTTTGAGGACATATAATTTATCATTGGTTTGTCCCGCTGAGGAGAGATGGTGAATCTTCGATCTCGTGGGCCAGGAGGCGGGTTGACTATTGACAAGCACATAGTTTTGTACTACTTTCTAGAGACAAAAAAGGTTGGGAGTCAAATCCTAACAAACTCTATCCAGATTCTAGGACTGAAGGCCATACTATTGGCATTAGGCAGGATTGCGGGGCTAGCTTCACTCCACCAGGCCTCGCAGCCAATGATGTTCTATGCAATGGAGTGTATGAGACCTACAGTGTATGACTGTAGCACAATGTTGTTGAGAAATATGAAGCAGTAACTTAGTGACTGCAAGATGGGCAGGGTGCAGAAATTTGGGTTTGATAGCATACTAAGCACATTCTTCTTTGAGTGGGTACCAGGGCTAAGCCCTAGAGTGGACATTGTTCCACATGGAGTTGGATATCCATCCCAATGATGTTGGAAAAATGTTATGTGTAGACTAGGTGGAGGTAGGGTGGCTAACCCCTACCCAGCAGACTTCTTTCCATGGTGGCGGAGATAGATCATCACCATAGATGACTACCCCTATGCAAGGATAGACTTTCATGGAGATCCAGATATGCCGTTACCACTAGGAGCACCATATGGTGACATAGGTAACGAATCCCAAACCCACTTTTTAAGTTTTTGAATTATTTAATTTTTTTTTGTGTTTTTTGATATATTGACTCAAAAGACATATTTTTTGTGTGACAACACATAGTGACAATCTATCATGTGTATGCAGAAGTAGTACCACAGTGGCCAGAAAACTTCCCTCATCATCGAAGGAGGGGAAGAGGAGACGATATCATGGGTGCGGATGCGGAGCGGACACTCCAAAGCATTCACACAAACTTCGTATGCTTGACACATAGGATACCCATGGCGCAAGTCGAGGACTTTCCTGAGGACATGCAGCGTCAGGTGATTGGTGTACCATGAGCATGGATTTGACTCTTTCGATGGCTAGCTAGAGCCATAGTGCTATATCATGATCAAAACCCCCCTCCTCCTCAGGCTTAGAGACCTAAGTGTATTCATTTTTGTATGACCGTGTATTATATTTTGGTGGCTCGAAAGCTCCAAATTTGTATATGACACTTATGTATTATGACGTCACTTTTTGGATATTAATGAAAAAATTTTATGATGATCGATTTTATTTATATTTACATGTGTGTAAAATGTATGTTTGTGATATGCTTATGGTCTATGAAATAAATGCCAATCTAACACATAGTTAGCATATGAGTTAGCAACTTGATTAAAAACTCTTGGAACATGAATGTATGTTATATTCTCATATTGTCGTTCTAGCAATCTCACACATAAGAGTCTTCGTAATAATGTCAGATCCCTAATACGATACAAGCCATTAAGCTGTGAAACCACTAACTGTGAATCAAGACGTACCTCAAGAGAATGAACACCATGTGAAATGGAATCATGCAATAACTCAATAAAGACACTATATTCAGCAACATTGTTCGAAGAAGGCTATAAACATACTCCTCCTGAAGACAATACTTGACCCAGAGGAGTATAAATCACCCAAGCAGCTAAAGCTGAGTTTTGAGTGTGACGGATAGCACCATCGATGAATCATATGTAAACAAAAGACTCCATCAACATCTACCATAAGAAACGAAAGCTAATCAACAAACCCAATCACCATAAGAAAATCTAACTATGCAATTCAAAAACTGTACAATAATATACAACAACCAGCCCTGGCTGAAGATCATGCATAGTATTTTAAATTTTTTGAGATAGAGCCCATTTCTAGGCTCCGCCAAGGCTATCCCTTCATAATCAACCAACTCATAAGTGCCTTTCCCTAAGACCCATTTAACCACGTAAGGACCATGCCACATGGGATTAAATTTCATTTCCCCCAAGGGTTCTTTAGCTTGATCCCATAAAAGGACCAAGTCACCTTCATTAAACCTCCTTGGATGGATAGACTTATCATACTGGACCTTTATGCGACACTTGTTAACCTCTAGAGCCACTAAGGCATCTCGGTGTTTCTCATCAAGCTGCTCTAAGTGGACCAAACATTCTTCCAATATGGAAGTGTTCGGTAAAATCTCTACAGCTAGCTTCAGAGAAGGGATTTCGCATGCAACTGGTAAAACTGACTCCAACCCATGCACAAGCTGATATGGAGAGAAACTGGTGGCAGTCTTAACCACGGTTCTATAGGCCCACAAAGCAGGATACAACATAATATGCCAATTGGTCTTGCTTTACGATGGTTCGTTGGAGAATAGAATTAAGTGATTTATTCACTGCTTCAACCTGTCCATTCACCTCAAGTTAGTAAGAAGATGAGTGTTCTTGCTTATACCCTAACTTGGAAGCCAACTATTCCATCATTTTATTCTGAAAGTGCTTACCATGGTCAGTGACAATCTCTTTTGGAATACCAAACCAGGTGATAATCTGGTTAAACACGAAATGCACGGCTGTCTCACCGTCGGATTTAATTGTGGGCATAGCCTGTGCCCATTTCATGAAATAATCGGCAGCCACTATAATATGATGATTCCCCCAGCCGAAGATGGGTTGCAATCCATAAATTTAAGCCCCCACTTGGTGAAGGGAACGGTGGTGACAATAAGATGTAATGGGGCTGGATGCAAGCGCATATTGCATGTAAACACCTAGCAAGGGTGGCACTTTTTGACCGCATTAACGCAATCTTTGAAGATGGACAACCAAAAATATCTTACTCTCAATATTTTTTGGGCTGTAGAAAGCCCATATAAATGACCACCACATGCCCCTCCATGGCAATAATTCAGCACAACCTCAGCCTCATCATGGGTTAAACAATGACACAGAATGGAATCTACCCCATGGCAATACAAAGTGTTATCCACTATAAGGTATTTCTTAGCTACATGACGTAATCGTTGTTGCTCATCCCATGAAAGGTGAGTAGGGACCTTCAATGTATGCAAATATACAATGATATCCCTGTACCATGGGTCCAAAGTTGAGATAAGGAAAATATGCTCATCGACAAATGTATCCTCATAAACTTCCTCCTCCTCCAAACTTGGAAAATCAGATATGAGCTCTGCAAAGATCAAATATTTCTTCAATTTCACTGAAATGAACTCGAGATAAAACTCTTGCAAAATGACAATCCATTTATTTTATTTACCCCCAATCATCCTTCTAGTAAGGACGAACTGAAATGGATTGATATATATGAGCTACGACCAAGGTTTGGCGAAGGAGAATGTAGTGCCTTAAACGTTGGACTGCATGAACGGTAGCCAAGGCTAGCTTCTCCACATGGGAATAGTGAAGTTTTGCATCTATAAGGTTTTGGCTCAAATAATATATGACATGCTCATGGAGCTCCTCATCCTCCTGAACCAAAACCATACCAACCATCTCCCTAGACGCGGCCACATAAATCAAGAAATCATGGCTATAGTTAGGCAAACTAAGCACGAGGGTCGTTTCTAAGGCTCGCTTAAGAGCATCAAAGGACTCCTGGGCTCGCTCATCCCAGTAAAAAGGAGTGTCCTTCTTCAAGAGATGCATAAAGTCTTTAGTCAAATTGGCAAAATTAACCACAAATATCCGCAAGAAGTTTGCCATACCTTGTAAAGACTAAATATGTCTAATATTACGTAGGGGAGACAATTGAAGTACGTCCTCAACCTTTAAGGTATCGACTCTTATACCCTCCTTGGACACGATGAATCCTAGCAAGCGACCGAAAATCATGCAAAATATGCACTTATGAGGATTTAAATGAACCTGGTAATGACGGCATCTTTCGAATACTAATCTCAAATGACATGGATGACGCACCCTCAGATGAGAGTGAGCAGCAATATCATCCAAATACACTTCAATAATTGTTTTGAGATCGTGAAAAATTAATGTCATAGCCCGCTGAAATGTAGCTCCGGTGTTTTTAAGGCCAAAAGGCATCTTCCAATATGAAAAAGTACCCCAAGGACAAATAAATGCGGTATTATGTTGATCCTCGGGCTTAACCTGAATCTGATTATATCCAGAAAAACCATCCATAAAGGAAAATACCTCACTCCTGGCACACTCATCCAAAATCTGATCAATAAATGGTGTGGCGAAATTATCCTTAGGACATGCGCGATTTAAGTCATCGAAATCAGTGCATATACAGATCGCTCCCTGCTTCTTATCTACCGGAACAGGATTTCAAACCCACTCTTTCAAGGGAATAGGATAGATAAAACCAGCTTTCAAAATTTTTCTATCTCATCCTTAATGGCGGGTGCTTTTCTAGGATTCACCGCACGCAAACATTATCAAATCGGATTCACATCCGAATAGGTTTTGATCTCATGTTCGACAATACAAGGGTCAATACCTGGCATATCCTCATACGACCATGCAAATATGTCACAAAACTCTTTAAACAGCATGTTATACTCCTTGATCTCATTAGGGTAACAATCCGCCCCAATGTAGACATTCTCAACCTTGCCAGGATCACGAGAAATATTGATACGAATAGTTGGTGATAAATTTTCCATGTTCCCATTAGCCATCTCACCAGGAGAGCTAAATGGAACCATGGGCCTACCAATCTTCTCACTAAGAATCTCCCTAAATTCATCATGCTCCACATGGTCAATCTTAGGAAGAAAATATGATCGATGATGCAACTCTTCCCATGGTGGCTCAACCCCAGACATGGCCTCAATAATGGCTTCATCTGATGGAAAAACATCATCAAGGAAATCATGTACGTGATATGACTCAACCGCCCATGAAGGAAGAACGTATGGGTCCTCCTCCTTCATCCGTGAAGAGGAAGGACTAGGCTCTGCAACCTGATCAAGATTCGCTTGATATGCTATCATCGTTGCAGGCAACAACACGTCTGTTTCAATAGGTCCAACCGAAGAACTCGGTGAAGGAAGGATCCAAGGGTCCTCCATATGGGTGGTGTGAAAAGACATCGAATTCATCGAGGACAAATCCCCACCAAAACTGGAGCCAATCATAAGCATGGGTGCAGGACAACTAAAGATTCCCGTAAGAGAAGGATACAAACCCATGCCCACACTTCCAGTTGCCAGCTGAGAGTGATTGATAATCAGGACAAAAGCTCCTGATGATGCATTAACACACATATTTTGGAATGATGTCTGATCAATAGTAATAATATTCCCATTAAATGGAAAGCATATCACTCAAAAGAAGGAGGAATCTACGGCTTGCATACTATACATCCAATTCCGATCAAGTAAAATATTATAGTCAAGGGGTGCATCAACCACCTAGACCTTGATCGCAACAGTCTTCCCTCCCAATTGGACTTTTAGAGAAGGAATAACTCCATGCGGCCGAAATGATCTACCATCGAAATTTTTCAACATGGTAGCAGATTGAGACAACTCAGGAGAACATAATAGAAGCAGCAGTGCCTTCATCAATGACAGTGCATTTGATGGTCTTATTAAGACACTCTACATGAATCAAAAGAGACACATAGTAAGGTAAGTGAGACTGTACTCCCATGGTTTCAAATTTGATAATGGAAGAAGAGCTATCATCACTAACCCCAAGAGCAGACAATAAAGCCATCCTCTGCAGAGGACAATTCTAAAGCACTTCAAGCGCAGACATCACACAAGGAGTCTGGCCCAAATCCTCGATAACTGAATAGTTCTAGGTGGCTCGGGCATTATGATTGTGCCCTGAATTCCCTAGGAATCCCTTAGGAATGAGAAGCAGAGCTTCAGGTTTATACGTAGGTTTTTCAATATGCAAAGGGTTCTCGGGTGGAGAGGGTTCTTTCCCAAGGTCCGATTGTGACGAACCATAATCTTTTGTACGAGTCACAACCTTAGCAGCACTCATCATGTTGATGCATCCATGACCACCATTGGCTTCTGGTGGATTTTGATTTCCACCTGATGCACAATTAGGATCAATGGTCCTCGAGTTCATATTTTGATTATTGAGTAAAGGATTTCTTAACACAGCTGGGCCCTATTCTATGAACCTCGAGGCATCTTCCATACGAGGGCACAAGTAAGTGAGGTGGTTGTCCTTACACAACTTACAAGGAAACTTCACCTTAAATTTAGTCTGCTTGTCCCCCCCATCATTATGAGCATTCTTGTCATTATTATTAGCATTTTCATTCTTATTCCCACCCTTATGGTTATTTTTCCCTTTTCTCTTATTCCTTCCAGGCTACTAGTTTCCCTTCGGGTCCGACGATTGCACGAAAAGTACACTTGCCGATTGGGTATGTTGAGACGAAGTTGTGGCTTGTCCTAACGTGGATTGGTTAATAGTCAATTGGCTCATTTGTTTCACGATTGAATCCGCAGGTTTGGTACTTGTAAATCCCACAATGCCATCAACATGTGGTCTAGGATTGATCTTGGGATCGAAACTAGATCACGGAGCATTAGGTATAATCTCATACAAAAGTCCAAATTGAGCGTAGATCAAATCCAACTCTTGTGCCCTAAAGATTTTTTGTTCCTTGTTTTGAAATACAGATGTAGAAACATCCTTTGCGATGTAAGGTAACAACGATTTGAGGAACCATTCAAGGAGAAATTATTGTGGTATAAAGGCTTTAATCAACCTCTTTCGTCTACGCCACTCTTGAATGTGATCCAAAATGTGTGTGGCTTTATCTTGCCGGAAGGTTGACTAGAGTTTGGTACTGATGTGGTAATGTACAGGTAGCTAAAAGTGGTTGAGGAAAGTCATGGCAAGGTCATCAAATAAAACATATGCCCCCCTCGGTAGCTCTATATACCATTTCTCCGCAGGCCCCGTGAGGGTGCATTGAAATAGCCTCAAATGGATTGAATCGTTGTGTAAGGAATTGGAAGAGCACCAAAGGTGAAAAGTGGTGACATGCTCACTGGGATCTTCTCCCACCTTACCCTCGAACTTGGGAATGTCCGAAGGAATCTTGTTAGGGACAGCCAGCTAGGACGAATCATGAGATACCAAATCATTCATCAGTATCAACAAGTCAGGTAAGTTTATTATCATGAGGAAATGGAGCCTAGGTTGAGCCGATCTATGCCACGCTCCCTGATAGTTATGGTTCATGTAAGGTTGATTGCTATAAATACCATGGCCTTGGCCATAATAAGCTCCTCCCATTTGACCCATATAGGGCTGCACGGAAGCATTTTGATGTGGGGTACCTTGATTATGTGGTACTATTGGCAGTCAGTAATAACCCCTTCATTTTTCATTAAGATGAAGGGAGATCAGCTCTCTTTTATAATTTACCTATTAAAGATTATAAAAGAGTGCCTTCAGAATCTTCGATTCTGAAGGTACTCTCAATTGTAGAAGAGTCAAGTGACATATTAGAAGCTTATGAAAACATTTTCATAAACTTGATAATTAGCAGCTGTCAGTTTCATAAATTTTTATATAATCAATCCTATCATTAATTAATCTATCTGATTATATAAGTTGATTTAATAAACTTAAAGGGATAGTATGCTAATTGGGGTTCAACGAAAACACATTTTGAATTCGTTTGAAGCTGGTTATTGATAAGATATTATAAGTTCTTAAAATCTCTAGAACTAAAGGTGAACTATTAAATTAAAATTCTTATTAAACCTAAAAGTTCACATCCCATGTGTAACTTAATATCATATCATTATTTTGTAAAACTTGTGTATATATAGCTAGTGAAAAAGCAAATAAATGAGTATCATTATGAAATCTTCATATGTCATAGTTTTATAGCTTTGTATCCTATCAAATTCGATTTGGATATTAATGGATGGGATTTTGTAAAGTTTTAAAACTATATTTCAAAATGAGACTTTATGTATATACATGGCTTAAGTGTTAATTCAGATCATTAGTTAGTTGTGTTACAAAAACATTAGAGTTTACTGTTTTGACACCATATCGTCATGTTAATAAACACAACCACCTTTTCACGTATAATCTAGAGGAGATCATTAATTGACCATTTTTTATGAGGATACATGACCCATATGTCAAATAAATAACACCTGTTACTTGGATCGCTGCGTTGGCATGAAGATTTGGCTAACACCTTTCGTTTAATTGACAGCTGTGAATGTATTAATAAATCGTATCAGTAGGATTTAATGTTGTATATGACTGATAACCATCCCATTTCGTAATGTTGTACGAGCTCATCATGCCAAAATGTGTGTAATCAATGTCTTGATTTACGATTCATCAATCAAACGATCCCTGATATGTAGAATTGGTTAAGATTTACAGTTAGTTGTGGCTAGTCATGCATTTATCATAGAAGAAAACTGTCTGTAGTGTTCATCATCTCTAAATTCGATTAAAATGGCCAAACTTAGAGCCCTCATCTTTGTCAGGTATGAAACATGTGAATATTTGACATTTCGCATCATGTCTTACACCTGGGTACCTATCCCTTCCCTCTTCATGAATCCGTTCATTTCATTTCGTAATCAGGATAGTGGTAAGGAAGCCATGGCTCCACTTAGTCATTTTGAAATCTCGGGGTCAGAGCTTATTGAAGCCGATGAGAAAGTTTCCCTACTATTTTAAAAGGTTGGATGGGGTCAGTTCTTCAGGTGCTTTAGTGGCCATAACATGGAGGTTACCAAGTTGTTTGCTTTGAGTTTGAAGGAAAACGTGGCACAGATTGGGGATTTCAAGTTTATCATTGACGAGGACAAAATCACAGAGGCTACAAAGCTTCCACAAACTGGAGAGAGATGGTTTAAAGTTGGGAAAGTGAATAAGAAGAAGTGTCAGCCCTTGCTATTGTTGTTACCAGCTAGTGCAAAACTAAAAATCGGGGTTTCAGTTAAGTTTTTGAAGCCAGAATGGCGAGCATTCTATGAGATCTTGGTCAGGTATGTATCATGTGATGGACGGTTTTCTCACCTGCATTATTATCACCTACGAATACTGTTAGCATTAAAAGGCTGTAAACTTAATCTGTCATTTTACCTATTGCAAAGTCTGAAAAAAATGTCGCAATTGGTTCAAAGTTTCGGTAATCCTGATAGAAGTCTATTTCATCATGGTTTAGTCAAAATTATAATACAACATCAACTGTCTCTTAATGGTAAATCATGGGATGAGCTTTTGATTGAATGTCAATTAGGGCTGACTCAATATTGGCCAAACCCTCCCCCAAAGACCCGTAGGAAACGAAAAGCTACTGTAAAATCCAAAGTTAGTAATGTTCATGAGATTGAATCAAAGGATAAAGAGCTTCAGGAAGCCAATCCACCCATAAATACTGGTATCAGTGGTGATGGGGTCTGGAGCGTAGCCCCCTGTTACTCTGAAACAATCTTGAATCAATCCCCATCTGACAAATGCTGTAGTACACCTGCAAAGACAGGGGACAAATTAACCAAAAATGAAGATGTTAATGTTGTTGATTATAAAAACCCCTCTGAGCTAAATACTCCACATAAACAAGGCGATGAGTCCATGCATAAACTAGAACAACTAGCGCAGGTTTGTTGTGACAGAGGGGGTTTTGAATCAAAAAATCTTGTGTTTGTTCGTACGAGGAGAATTACTAGAAGAATGAATAATACACCTACAGCCTCTTTTATATGGCTACTCAACAGAGTACTCAGCCAATGATTGTCCATCTTGAGTACGATGCTCCATTGTTGGTTCCTGAAACTACTCATTTGGATGAACCTACGTGTACAGAGAATAATAATGAAAAATTGGCTAAAGACATTACTAAGTTGGGTAAGGCAGAAGCTTCTCCATCGTGTATGGACGCCTATGGTTCAGGTCCCGAGCCATATTTTATGAGTTTTCCATCACCTGGTCAAGACATAGGTTATCATGATTCTTCTCAAGCGGATGACTCGTGTCATGATAAAGAGGAGGAAACTCTCCAATAGGTCCTGGACAGGGTATACGAGACTAAAATTATAGAATTGAAAAATGAACTTAAGCAGTGTCAAGCTAATGCAGCTTTGATAAAGGTGGAAAATAAGATGTTCAGGGAAGAGTTCTTAAACTGGATTAACAGGTGGAAAGAAGTGAACATCAAAAAGAACCAATACAAGAAGGCAAAAAAATCAATGATAGGTACAAATCAACATTTACTTGAACAAGTAGAAAAGCAAAAGCTAGTGATCATCAAGATCAAAGCCAAACTAGCTGAAGCCAGAAGAGTGGTCGATTTACAAAATAGAACCTGATGATTATTTCCATTTTTCAGTTATATGGTTTGTCTCTCTATCAACAGCTAATAAAATCTTTTTCGTGCATGCCTGTAAAATCGCATATTTTACAGGCACACATACAAATTATGGTTTCTTTTGTTATTTATGTTAAAATTGGTCTTTAATAAGATTCTTTTGTTTGTTTAAAATAGGTGGGCATGTCATCACTATCCTTTACAGTTCCAGGACGTCTCGAATATTCTGGATTTCAATTGGAAGATGTGGATGTTTATTGAAGACTGGAATTTCGACACAGCCACGAATTTGTCAGTTCCTTTAAACTAGCAAATGTTTCAGGCTAGTTGTTTTTATTGTTATCTTCTAGTGACAAGTGTCTATTGAAGAGAGTCGATGCTCTTTGATAGTGATAGGACTCCTATAATATTGCATGCAGTATTTATGAAAAGATTGAATCGAAAGGCTAGTAGTATTATATAAGCTAGTAATTTTTATGAGATAAAGGGACGAAAGTGACTAAAGAGAAACATATTCGAAATACTATTTTGATACTAGTTTTGTTCCTGGCTGAAGTTTTATCTTTGGAAATGGGATCTTACTGGAAATCTCCAAGTTGATATCGTGATTGGTATTATTTTGGATACTCTTTATATTTCAATATATAATCTTCTATTTTTAACATTAATGCAATATAATTGGTTATGCTTGTGTTTATTAATCAGTATTACACTTTGTCAACGCAATATTGTATTTGAATTAGTATGTTATTGTGACTGAATTAATCGGTGTTTCTACTGAAAATTCAAGATATAATGATATACATATTTATGTCTGTTTGATCTCATTTGTATGTTTACAATGATTTCATTTTGAACATTATATTTCTTTTCAAATATTTAATGTTGTTCATTAGTTGTTAATTAATTTAAAAATTTTCAGAAAATTTGAAGTAATTGCTTATTTCCATTTCTCTGTTAAGGTAATTTACAGCAGAATGATTTAGAATGTATGGTTTAAATATTGTCATTTAGATCTTACTTATTTATCATTCTTTTCATCATTAATTATTAATTAATAATTAATATAAATACTCAAATTGCTCTTAGCTGAGATAGGATAGTCTAGTTAGTATTATTATAGTATAGTTTAGACTTAACAGTTAGAAATTGTGTAAAATTAGAATATATTTAATAGTCTTTTACATTTAGAATATTAAATATAAAATCCTCAAAACCGAAGACTTTCCTTAAGAAAGCAAGTGTAGGATAATTTAGGTAGTTGAAAACTAATTTTAGGGTTTAGTTAGATAGATATAACTTTAGGATAAATTTTTACTGAATTTTATTTTCTCCTTAAGAGAAAAATTCAGTTGGTAGCAGGACCATAACCTGCGAGGTTTTGCTATTCCAAACACACTGGAAGCTGCTCTAAGGTGATTGTGTGGGCATAATCTCTTTATTGGCCTAGGTCAGAAAATCAGGCCAACAAATGGCACTAGAAGGAGGTTCTGTTAATGATTAATGGCAGGTAAGACTAATGAGAAATTTTCAACCAGCCAACACCCTCCAAAAGTCAGCAGATCACCGTTTATAGAAACTGTTAGGAGTATCCTTGAACGTGATCATATCACATCTCCATTTACTCCTGAACAAAGCACTTAAACTTTGGAAGAATCACGACATATTCTTACACGAGCATATGCCAATCAACTTGGTGTATCTCCGATAGATTATGGTCTACCTAGGCAACAATGACGTAATCCGCAATTGAACATAGTTACTTAAGGTTTGCAAGAAGTTGATAGCACTCCATGTTATCAAACTAGAAGTCATCAGAGACAAATTACTCAAACAAACACTGCTAGAAGACTAACTACAGAAGGCGGTTTTGACCAGCCACCTTCTCCTCCTGAATCACCACCCGATAATCCAAGATCATCCAATTCAGGGAGTTCTTCAGGTTCTGAGAGAAGTCCTATGGTAGGAAACGTACCTATGGGAGGAGGAGGTAATCCTCCACCCAATCCACCTAATCCACAACTCCCTTGGCTTAGAACAGCTGTTGTAGTTTTCCCTGGTATACAACACCCTTTACCTAAACACTCAGATAAACTTCTTCCTAAGTTCAACCCAGATGATAAGGAATCGGCCGAGGTGCATGTAGACAAATTCATGTTAGCTATTCAAAACTTGAACGTTCAGCATGAAGATGTCATTTGTCGATTGTTTCCTCTAACTTTTGAAGGAAGAGCCTCTACCTGGTACTTCTCGTTAGTACAGGGATCAATCACAAATTGGGGTGAATTTAATAAATATTTTTTAGATAAATTTGGGGAAGATAAAACACCTGCTCTTTTAGCCCTAGAATTATCTCGAATTAAAATGGAGTCTAAAGAAATAATTAAAGATTTTAACCAGAGGTTTCTAACATTAAAAAATAAAATTCCAATTGCTTCTCAACCACCCGAGGATATAATTATTGAAAATTATACTTCAACCTTACCAAAATATTCTTGGATGTTTGTTAAGAGAACTGGGAAAATAACATTAGTAGAAACTTTTGAGGAAGCCATTAAAGTCAAGACGGATTCTATGTCCTATGAACCAAATAGAAGTGGGAAATCTGATACCTTTCCTCGTAGGAAGATTGAAAAACCTAATTCAGAAAAAGATAAAGCATTTGATGTAGAACAGCTGCAAAATGCTATTCGGGAATTAACCAATGAAGTTTTAGGATTAAAGAAAACCAATTCTGAAACTTCCTCTTCTAGGGGATATTTCATAAATCAGTTCAGACATAATCCGAATACAACTAATAAAACAAATACACCACCTGACATAGCAACAAATGAAGAAATTTTTAATACAATTCGAGTTGTTTTATCTTTATCGGAGAGTCCTTCTAATCAAGAAGTAGCAGAGAATGAAGAAGAAGAGGAATCAGAAAATGAGGAAGAATCAGAGGAACCTCAACAAGTTAACGGTCATTTCTGGGACAGTCTTGTAAAGGAATATGAGAGTAAAATCCCACCTACAGGACAACATGCCTATAATACTCGTAGTAGAACATTCGCAAACACTCCAGGAGCTTCGTCAAGTTCTACTCATGACAACAATAATTCACAGCCTAAAAAACAAACTCAATCCAGCAAGCAAACTCAAACAAACAAAATTACCCAACCCATTCAAAATGCTCAAAAATTAGATTTACAATATTATATAATTGAGGATTTAAAGAAGACACGTGCAAACATCAGTATGTATGATCTTCTTCAAATTTACCCAATGCCTAACAGTCATGTTATAAATCCTGCTATGAGTTCAATTATTCCTAATGCAAAACAAAATGTTGCTGCAAACAGTTCTAATAATGATTCAATAGAAACTGATAAAGGAAAAGCAACGGCTTACAAAGCCTCGCTAATAGGTAAGAATTCTAAATCAACCACACCTCCATTCTTACTTACCTTTGATATTTTCAATAGGAATGTTCATAATTGCATGGTAGACTCCGGAGCATCCTCCAATGTGATGCCTTTATCAGTATGCAAAAGGTTGAATGGGAAATATGTTCCATCAAATTCACAAATAACTCAATTGCACAGGACAAATGTAAAGGTTGTAGGAGAGATGAAAGATGTTTTATTCAGGATTGCTTGTAACCCTTCGGTTTATCAAATTATAGATATTGTTGTTGCATATATTCTTGATGCATATGGGCTATTTTTAAGTAGGGATTGGTCTCAACAATTGAATGGATTCTTTGCCACGGAATGGTCAACATTATGGTTACCTAAGAACGGAAATTCAAATCAGATAAAGATAAACAGAGAAAGATATATGAAACATACTGTCACAGAACTACATGATCCTAGCGAACCTGTTTTATTTTCAGATTGCATTATGGGAAATTACATGTATGAGTTGGGGTTTGGTAATTTTAAAGCTGAAACTTCTTCCTTTTCTGAAAATAAACAGCAATCAGAAATTAACAATGTGACATCTATTGCTCCTAACTCTTCGTTCAAGGAAATTATTAAGGATGTAGACAATGTTAATATTGTAAATATTATAGAAAGCAAAGTAGTTGTTAATAGTTCTACTTGGACTCTATATTTTGATGGTGCCAAACCCAAAGAAGGAGTCGAAGCTAGTTGACTGCTGATAGACCCTCAGGGAAATAAAACATGTATAGCTTGTAGGATGGAATTTAATTGTAAAAAAAATACTGTGGAATATGAAGCTTTAATACAGGGTTTGAAAAAATCAATTGATCTGGATATCAAAGAGCTAATTGCATATGGTGATTCTGAAATCATCGTCAGATAGGTTCGTAACTCCATTCACTGCTTATCTGAACATTTACAGAATTATCAACGAGAGGTATGGAACCTTATTTCACAGTTTGATGCATTTAACATAATTTTTGTTCCAAGAAGTCAAAATCAAGAAGCAGATTTATTGGTGAATGTAGCATCAAAGTTAATTCCGTCAGAAAATCTTACATCAGATTTCTTTTCAGATGAATTGATTTTTAGCCCTTCTATACCAGATAATATTTTTAACTGACGTGTATTTGATAATGATGTACAGGTGCTGAATTTTCTGATGAATGAGGATACCTTTAAAGATCCATCCATCGATGAAGTGACTCATGACGAAAATCTGCGAGATTTTTCGGTAATAAATGATTTTTTTTCAGTTGAAAAAGATTTTGAAAAGATAAAACCAGTCACTAATTCAGCATTAAGATTAGAAAAGTTCTTTGATCTACAGGATAAATTTAGATCTGTCCCTAATTGTAAAACTAATAGCTCTCAAATGAGGTACGAAACCATAAATTTAGGAACAGAACTAAATCCCCAAACTATAAATCTAGGAATAGATTGTAATCCCATAGAAAAAACAACATTTATAAAACTGTTCAAAGAATTTAAGAATGTATTTACATGGACATATGAATATCTGAAAACCTTTAACACACAAGTCATGAAACACATAATTCCAATTAAGCAGGAGTCAAAACCTTTTCAACAAAAGCTAAGGAAATATCACACGTCACTAGAACCGACAATTAAGAAGAGCTAAATAAATTGTTAGCTGCCAAGATCATTTTTCCCATCAGACATACACAATGGGTAGCCAACCTAGTTCCAGTCCGGAAGAAAAACGGAGATATTAGATTATGTCTAGTAAGTCTTCTGAAAAGGATAATTACCCAGTTCCTCCTATGGAACAAATTCTTCAAAAGGTATCTAGGTCTGAGATACTGTCACTCCTTGATGGCTTCTCAGGGTACAACCAAATATTAGTATCCCTAGATGATCAATTGAAAATAGCCTTTAGAACTCCATGGGGAACATATGCTTACTGCAAGATGCCCTTTGGGTTAATCAATGCCGGAGCAACTTTTCAATGAGCAATGGATATTGCTTTTAGAGGCTTAATCAACCATTCTATCGTTGTCTGTTTGGATGGCGTTACTGTATATTCTAAACATCGACCTGATCATCTTAATCATCTTAGAAAGGTATTTGAACAATGTAGAAAATTTGGAATATCCTTAAATCCTAAAAAAATAATATTTGTTGTTTCAGAAGGTATTCTATTAGGTTGTGTAGTTTCAAAGCATGGAATCATGATTGACCCTGCACGAACCCAAGCCATTTCAAAAATAACTTACCCTTCTAGCAAGAAAGCAATGCAATCATTTCTCGGTAAAATAAATTTTGTTAGAAGATTCATTCCCAGTTTCTCTGAAATCATTCGTCCTTTGCAGAAAATGATTAAGAAAGATGCTATTTTTAATTTGGGACAAACTAAAAAAGAGTCATTTCAGAAAATTTTAGAGGCCATTTCAGAAGCTCCTAGCCTCCTAAGTCCAGATTTTAACAAATATTTCATATTGTATACTTTTGCTTCTGATATTTCATTGCAGCAGTTTTAACCCAATTAAATCAGCAAAATAACGAGGTACCAATCTCCTTCATGAGTTCAAATTTCAAAGGTGTTGAACTTAATTATCATGAAGTTGATAAGCAATCTTTTGCTTTGTCTAAAGCTGTCAAACATTTTCGTCCATATTTATTGAAATCTAAAACAAAAATAATAATCCTTTATTCCTCAGTCAGAAACTTGTTAATACAAAAGGATTTAGGTGAGAAAAGAGCACCTTGGATGACAGCCCTTCAAGAGTATGACTTAGAAATAAAACCCTCAACGATAGTCAAAGGTCAAGGATTATGTAAATTAGCTGTTGAAGCTACTCATCTACCTAATGATAAAGTTGAAACTGTCATTGATGAAGTTTTACTTACTAGAGAAATTTATTTTTATCCTCCACCACAAGATTCCTGGTATACAGACATAAGAATACTTTTGGAAACAAGAACTGCTCCTGATTACCTAGAACCAAGGAAGAAAAGATCACTCAGATTGAAATCCACTCCTTATTTATTAATTGATAATGTCCTTTTTAGAAGAAATTCAGACGAAGTATTGCTTCGATGTCTAGACAAAGATGAAACAGAAACAATTCTGAAAGAGTTACATTCTGGAACAGCAGGAGGTCATTTTGGTGGAGAAACTACCATGCATAAAATTCTTAGGGCTGGCTATTATTGGCCTACCTTGTTTCAAGATTCCTATGCTTTTGTTAGAAAATGTCAGGAATGTCAACTTGTTGCGGGAAGGGTTAAGAAACCTGCTTTTCCTTTACAACTTGTTTTAGTGGAAAGACCCTTTCAGCAATGGGATATTGATATAGTAGGGCTAATAAATCCTCCCTCATCTAAGCAACACAAATATATAATAACTGCAACTGATTATTTTAATATTTGGCCAGAAGTTGCACCATTAAGGGTTGTAAATACCAATCAGGTTATATTATTTTTAGAATTCTTTATTAAAACAATATTTGGTATTCCAGATTCCCTCGTCTTTGATAATGCTTCATATTTTTCATCAGTTGAGTTAACTCAATTTGCTTTAGAGAAGGGAATAAGAATCAGGTATTCAGCTAACTACCATCCTCATGGAAATGGTTTGGCTGAATCAACAAAAAAAAATTGATTGAAAATTCTCAAAAGAACTATTTCAGTTCACCATCGAGATTGGCATACAAAATTAGTCAATGCCCTTTGGGAAGACAGAGTAACTCCTAAAGTTGCGACAAGTAACTCACCATTCTTCTTAGTATATGGAACTGAAGCTATTTTACCACCAAATTTATTTTTACCTTCATTACAGTTAGCTCAGTCTGTTCAAGATGAAAATTGTCCAGCAATGGAAAAGAGAATTAATACTTTGTTAAAGCTTGAGGAAGAAAGATAAAAGTAAAAACAACACTTTACAAAACATCAACAAATTGTGAAGTCTTGGTTTGACCAATCCTTCAGTTCCAATCGAGAATTTCAGGTGGGAGACTTAGTTTTAAAATGGGATAAAGTTCATGAAGACAAAGGAGATCATACTAAGTTTCAGAAGCTTTGGCTAGGTCCCTTTGTTATTGCTGAGAAGATAGGTCAAAGTACCTTTCAATTACAAACACTTGAAGGTCAGTTCAAAACATTCCCAGTGAATGGACTAATCCTGAAAAAATATTTCTGTTAATATGTTTGTCTTAAAATGTATATAATTTGTTTGTTGTTTGTAAATAAATTTATATTTTTTTTTATAAACTGAATTATAGTTCATATAATTTAAGGATGATGATGAATTCATAAAACTTATGTAACTTTAAACATCATTCTGTTATTGCAACAAGTTTTAATTAGTCAAATATTTGAGACTATCAAAAATTTTGTATATAATCAGTCAATAATTTTTAAATGTCAACTAAAGAAATAAATGTAAATAAATAAATCTTCTAGTTGAAAAAGAGTCAGTTTGCTCATGAGCTTGAAAATTATGATACTGGACTGAAATCTTTTAAAAAGTTGTTCAGGATGATCAAGATTTCTTAAATCTATAAAAGACGTTCATTATTTTATTTTTAAGTGTTACTCAGATTATTCCTCACCTTTTTATTTCTTATAAAAGTTGGGATAGCTTATTAAATGTCTTTTTCGAAGCTTGTACTTTGAAAAACTCCTACAGATCTCTACCATCAGTCTTCAAAAGTATTTACAATCTAAAAACTTTTTAGAAATTGTTCCAGTCAATAAAATGCTAAAATGAGAGATAGAAGGTCTTAGTAATAAGTCAGTCTGATCAGAATCACAAATATCACTAGTATGACATTATTAGGAAACTAGTAATGGCTTTTGGTTTAAAAAACCAAGAGATAAGGGGTCTCATCACAAGCCAGCTGATTCATTTTTTGGTGATATTAATGACTGACATTACCATTTGGTCACCATGCTGGGTAATGATCTCTCGTTTTATAAAATTTAATAAAAAAAAAACTTCAAAACTAGTAAAGAAAACATAATTTTGATTGAAGAATAGGAGGTCTCATCACGAGCCGGCCTAATCATGATCATCAGTGTTGTCTAGGATAACTTCATTTCTAATCACTAGGGTGATGGCTTTTGGTTTAAAAAATCAAAAGACAAGAGGTCTCATCACGAGTCGGCTTGCTTATTCCAGACAGCTCTCATGAATGATACTATCACATTGGGACACCATACCTAGATAGTAGTCTTCATTCAAAAATTTTGTTTTAAGAAAAAGAAAAGAAAAGCAAACAAAAAGAAAATTATTATGTTTTTGGAACAGATTCTGGAAAGTTTTCAGAAAAGAAGATTTCTATATCCTATACTGATGGTGCAGGTTATTTTTACTATAAAGTACTTTGTTTCGATCAAGATAATTTTAAGTTTATCCCTAACTAGATCTTCGTTTCAAAAGATGACATATCTCTGAGTTATATTTATAAATATGGATAAAAATAATGGTTTTATTTAGATAAATAATTTTTTATCATTTTTAATAAATTTTAAGATTTTGTTTATATCATTTATAAGTTGTATGAGCAGAGATAACTGGTTCGCCCAGGTCATCGCCATTTGTTGGCAGTCAGCAACAACCCCTTCATTTTTCATTAAGATGAAGGGAGATCAGCTCTCTTTTATAATTTACCTATTAAAGATTATAAAAGAGTGCCTTCAGAATCTTTGATTCTGAAGGTACTCTCAATTGTAGAAGATTCAAGTGACATATTAGAAGCTTATGAAAACATTTTCATAAACTTGATAATTAGCAGCTGTCAGTTTCACAAATTTTTATATAATCAATCCTATAATTAATTAATCTATCTGATTATATAAGTTGATTTAAGAAATTTAAAGGGATAGTATGCTAATTGGGGTTCAACGAAAACACATTTTGAATTCATTTGAAGCTGGTTATTGATAAGATATTATAAGTTCTTAAAATCTCTAGAACTAAAGGTGAACTATTAAATTAAAAATCTTATTAAAGCTAAAAGTTCACATCCCATATGTAACTTAATATCATATCATTATTTTGTAAAACTTGTGTATATATAGCTAGTGAAAAAGCAAATAAATGAGTATCATTATGAAATCTTCATATGTCATAGTTTTATAGCTTTGTATCCTATCAAATTCGATTTGGATATTAATGGATAGGATTTTGTAAAGTTTTAAAACTATATTTCAAAATGAGACTTTATGTATATACATGGCTTAAGTGTTAATTCGGATCATTAGTTAGTTGTGTTGCAAAAACATTAGAGTTTACTGTTTTGACACCATATCATCATGTTAATAAATGCAACCACCTTTCACGTATAATCTGGAGGAGATCATTAATTGACCATTTTTTATGAGGATACATGACCCATATGTCAAATAAATAACACATGTTACTTGGATCGCTGCGTTGGCATGAGGATTTGGCTAACACCTTTCGTTTAATTGACAGCTGTGAATGTATTAATGAATCGTATCAGTAGGATTTAATGTTGTATATGACTGATAACCATCCCATTTCGTAACGTTATACAAGCTCATCATGCCAAAATGTGTGTAATCAATGTCTTGATTTACGATTCATCAATCGAACGATCCCTGATATGTAGAATTGGTTAAGATTTACAGTTAGTCGTGGCTAGTCATGCATTTATCATAGCAGAACACTGGCTGTAGTGTTCATCATCTCTAAATTCGATTAAAATGGCCAAACTTAGAGACCTCATCTTTGTCAGGTATGAAACATGTGAATATTTGACATTTCGCATCATGTCTTACACCTGGGTGCCTATCCCTTCCCTCTTCACGACTCTGTTCATTTCATTTCGTAATCAGGATAGTGGTGAGGAAGCCATGGCTTCGCTTCGTCGTTTTGAAATCTCAGGGTCAGAGATTATTGAAGCCAATGACAAAGTTGCCCTGCTATTTGAAAAGGTTGGATGGGGTTAGTTCTTCAAGTGCTTTTGTGGCCATAACATGGAGGTTACCAAACTGTTTGCTTTGATTTTGAACGAAAACGTGGCACAGATTGGGGATTTCAAGTTTATCATTGACGAGGACAAAATCACAGAGGCTACAAATATTCCACAAACTAGAGAGTGATGGTTTAAAGGTGGGAAAGTGAATAAGAAGAAGTGGTAGTCCTTGCTGTTGATGTTACCAGCTAGTGCAAAACTGAAAATCGAGGTTTCGGTTAAGTTTCTGAAGCCAGAATGGCGAGCATTCTATGAGATCTTGGTCAGGTATGTATCATGTGATGGACGGTTTTCTCACCTGCATTATTATCACCTACGACTACTGTTAGCATTAAAATGATGTAAACTTAATCTCCCTTTTTACCTATTGCAAAGTCTAAAAAAAATGTTGCATTTGGTTCAAAGTTTTGGTAATCCTGATAGAAGTCTATTTCATCATGGTTTAGTCAAAATTATAATACAGCATCAACCTTCTCTTAATGGTAAATCGTGGGATGAGTTTTTGATTGAATGTCAATTAGGGCCGACTCAATATTGGCCAAACCCTCCCCCAAAGACCCGTAGGAAACGAAAAAGCTACTGTAAAATCCGAAGTTAGTAATGTTCATGAGATTGAATCAAAGGATAAAGAGCTTCAGGAAGCCAATACACCCATAAATACTGGTATCAGTGGTGATGGGGTTGGGAGCATAGCCCCCTGTTACTCTAAAACAATCTTGAATCAATCCCCATATGACAAACGTTGTAGTACACCTACAAATACAGGGGACAAATTAACCAAAAATGAAGATGTTAATGATGTTGATTATAAAAACCCCTCTCAGCTAAATACTCCACATAAACATGGTGATGAGTCCATGCATAAACTAGAACAACTAGCGCAGGTTTGTTGTGACAGAGGGGGTTTTGAATCAAAAAATCTTGTGTTTGTTCGTATGAGGAGAATTACTAGAAGCATGAATAATACACCTACAGCCTCTGTTTCTATGGCTACTCAATAGAGTACTCAGCCAGTGATTGTCCATCTTGAGGACGATGCCCCATTTTTGGTTCCCGAAACTACTCATTTGGATGAACCTACGCGTACAAAGAATAATAATGAAAAATTGGCTAAAGACATTACTAAGTTGGGTAAGGCATAAGCTTCTCCATCGTGTATGGACACCTATGGTTCAGGTCCCAAGCCATGTTTTATGAGTTTTCCATCACTTGGTCAAGACATAGGTAATCATGATTCTTCTCAAGCGGATGACTCGTGTCATGACAAAGAGGAGGAAACTCTCCAACAGGTCCTGGACAAGGTATACGAGACTAAAATTATAGAATTGAAAAATGAACTTAAACAGTGTCAAGCTAATGCAGCTTTGATAGAGGTGGAAAATAAGACGTTCAGGGAAGAGTTGTTAAACTGGATTAACAGGTGGAAGGAAGTGAACATCAAAAAGAACCAATACAAGAAGGCAAAAAAATCAATGATAGGTACAAATCAACATTTACTTGAACAAGTAGAAAAGCAAAAGCTAGTGATCATCAGGATCAAAGCCAAACTAGCTGAAGCCAGAAGAGTGGTCGATTTACAAAATAGAACCTGATGATTATTTCCATTTTTCAGTTATATGGTTTGTCTCTCTATCAACAGCTAATAAAAGCTTTTTCGTGCATGCCTGTAAAATCGCAGATTTTAGAGGCACACATACAAATTATGGTTTCTTTTGTTATTTCTGTTAAAATTGGTCTGTAATAAGATTCTTTTGTTTGTTTAAAATAGGTGGGCATGTCATTGCTATCTTTTACAGTTCCAGGACGTCTCGAATATTCTGGATTTCAGTTGGAAGACGTGGATGTTTATTGAAGACTGGAATTTCGACACAACCACGAATTTGCCATTTCCTTTAAACCAGCAAATGTTTCAAGCTAATTGTTTTTATTGTTATCTTCTAGTGACAAGTGTCTATTGAAGAGAGATGATGCTCTTTGATAGTGATAGGAATCCTATAATATTGCATGCAGCATTTATGAAAAGGCTGAATCGAAAGACTAGTAGTATTATATAAGCTAGTAATTTTTATGAGATAAAGGGACGAAAGTGACTGAAGAGAAACATATTCGAAATACTATTTTGATACTAGTTTTGTTCCTGGCTGAAGTTTTATCTTTGGAAATGGGATCTTACTGGAAATATCCAAGTTGATATCGTGATTGGTATTATTTTGGATACTCTTTATATTTCAGTATATAATCTTCTATTTTTAACATTAATGCAGTATACTTGGTTATGCTTGTGTTTATTAATCAGTATTACACTTTGTCAACGCAATATTGTATTTGAATTAGTATGTTATTGTGACTGAATTAATCGGTGTTTCTACTGAAAATTCAAGATATAATGATATACATATTTATGTCTGTTTGATCTCATTTGTATGTTTACAATGATTTCATTTTGAACATTATATTTCTTTTCAAATATTTAATGTTGTTCATTAGTTGTTAATTAATTTAAACTTTTTCAGAAAATTTGAAGTAATTGCTCTTTTCCATTTCTCTGTTAAGGTAATTTACAGCAGAATGATTTAGAATGTATGGTTTAAATATTGTCATTTAGATCTTACTTATTTATCATTATTTTCATCATTAATTATTAATTAATAATTAATATAAATACTCAAATTGCTCTCAACTGAGATAGGATAGTCTAGTTAGTATTATTATAGTATAGTTTAGACTTAACAGTTAGAAATTGTGTAAAATTAGAATATATTTAATAGTCTTTTATATTTAGAATATTAAATATAAAATCCTCAAAATCGAATACTTTCCTTAAGAAAGCAAGTGTAGGATAATTTAGGTAGTTGAAAACTAATTTTAGGGTTTAGTTAGATAGATATAACTTTAGGAGAAATTTTTACTGAATTTTATTTTCTCCTTAAGAGAAAAATTCAGTTGGTAGCAGGACCATAACCTGCGAGGTTTTGCTATTCCAAACACACCGGAAGCTGCTTTAAGCTGATTGTGTAGGCATAATCTCCTTGTTGGCCTAGGTCAGAAAATCAGGCCAATAGGTGCTACAAATCCATAATTGGAAGAGTAAGTGGGTTGTTGATACCTGTACCCATAGGGTTGATAGTTCTGTCCATACTGCGGTCCATAAGACTGTCCATGAGAAGCTCCATAAGGCGTTCCATGGGATGTCCCATAAGAAATTCCATAGTTAGGGATATGGGGAGCTCCATGAGATGGAACATGAGACGATCCAGAAACATGGATATGACCTCCCGACACAATAGGAGGTGCTTGACTCTGAGATACTACTATGCGAGCAGTCATAGTATGAACCTGACTAGTATTAATATTCTGGCTCGAAGGACCACATGAATTAGGGGGAGGAAGGGTCATCAAAAACACATTCGAAGGAGTAGGGTTCTAGGATGAAGGGACATGTGAAGGAATGTAAATGGTGTTCCCAATGTTCACTCATCTCGGTTCTGGTATCCTCATAGGATTACTAACACTAGGTCTAGGACGGAAATGTGAGGATGCTTCCACCATAGGGATGGAAGGTGTAATGTGACTAGTGCTCCCAAATCTCTCCACGTGGAAAGGAATAGGAGTGCCCCCAGGCATAGTGCTAGGATCATTTTTTTACTCAACATGATGTGCCGGATTGGGTGCTATGATATCAGGCATGCCATAATGAACATTACTAGTGCTTGTGGGTTCATGAGTCTCATCGCCTGGAAACCAATACCGGCGACCTGTGAATGAGCGATCATAACCAGATCATGATGGTTTTTCATGTGATGGATCATATGTGCTAGTAGGATCTTCCTCCCCAACCTCATGAGGTGGAGAGGACATCTCTGGAATCTCATCCTCATGATCTCCCATGGTGTGTGAATCAAAGTGAGAAGTAGTCCACTCGGATTGTCTAGTTTCCTCTCCCAAAGGAGGAGGAGATGTGGAAGGTGGAATTCCTGCTGAACGGAAAGAACGACAAGGTGCCGCACCCGAATCCACAATGAATTAAAGAATAAAAGATTCAATCTAATTACGCAAACCCTAGGCAAACTAGCGTGCACAAAGCATACACCTATAAAATATAAATCCAAATCGCAAGCAAACAAGGGTAGGATATGTGAGCTCCTGAATGAAGCAGGTATGTCTCACCTAGGAGAGGCTTGAGACTCCCATACACAACAATAAAAGGTCCGTAACCAATTATAGTGGCCCTCGGCTTCAACGCATATAGCGACTGTGATGTTCGACCCCTACCTGGCCAGGACACCTACAGAATAACCTCTACGAAGTACCCCCTCGATAACCTAGGTAAGGAAACTAAGGTCACCTCAATATAATCAATGCTCAGATGGACAGTTGTAGGTGGGATTAATCGTATGGGCAGGGTAGCAAAGCCCGAAACTCTAGAAAGAGCCCCCAGATACAAATACAATCCTGGAAATATATCTGGTGCTACTCAGTTACAACCAGGGGTCATCCCAATCATAACCGCTCACACTGCCTCGTGCTTAGCTCCAGTGTAAGAGGAGGATCCTGAGAACACTAATTATATAAAGGATTTCACACTCTCACCTAGACAGACACCTAAATGTTTTGTTTAGTGGTCTTATAGAATTAACTTACAATGAACTATTCCAAGACCCTAAAACCTAGTCTTGTTGGTGCACCCTAAAAAAGAAAAGAGTGTAATTCATTTCATTATGTGTTTATTTTAATTGGCTTATTACTCAAAGTGCAAATGGTCATGCAACTAATGATGTTATGACGCAACAAGATGTAAAATGCACACCTAACAATTAATGCAAATGCACTGTGTCAAATGAAAAATAGGGTATGCTACTACATGAAGTGCAAAATGTTCCTTCAAATGAATATGCTTTCTTTCATATATGAAAATATAACTAATATTCTCCAACCAAACCTAATGCAAGTACCATGCTAATGCAAAATGAAAACAATTCATAATGATGCACAAAGCAAATGTTTTTGTATTTTCGAATCAAATGAGATAAAAAAGCAATACTATAACTCTACAACCCTTAGACTCTACAAGCACTAACAGACAGTCATCAAGCAAAGCACCAAGGTAAAAGAGACCTAATGCACTAATCCCAAAACAAAAAATAGAAAATGAAATAACAAGAACATTTCCAAAAATTTAAACTAACAAGGTGTCTCTGGTCAGAAACAAGGATGTATACAGACTCCACAAGCATCCAAGAAGACTCAACAATCATCCAAAATCACCCAGCAACACTTAATCTTCCCAAAAAGGATAAAAAATCAAGGTATATGCAACTTTTCTCAGTAAATCCACATACATACACAACTATTCAGGTAAAACCTGTGTACACGCGACTGTGAAAGCAAAACCCACGTACAGGAAGAAAAGAGATAAAAAGAAGGAAAACAGACAAGTTGACACAAAATTTACTCCTATGAGACACTATTGGGCAAACATGCCCCTAGACCCAACTTAGAAATAGAGAAACTAGAGCAATTCAAGCACATTGAATGCCGAAAAAATCCCCAAATGAAATGACTAGGAACCTCCCCAGTATGGTCGCCAATTCTGTTACGGAGAAAACTTCCTATGGCTTGGGGTGTATCACAATAGACATAGAAACTGCAGAAATCAATCCCTTCCCAATATGCAAGAGAAATAAACGTCTAAAACTAAAGGATCTTGAGACATACCTTATTCTGAACGGTTGATGTAGATCCCCGTTGAGCTTTTTCCAATCCCGCTTGTGTTAGCAATTTTCTCTCTCAACACCAACAAACAAGACAAGCATGCTATATAATGGTGTTATACCTACTCTAGAATATATGATCAATAATTTATAAACAATTAAAAGCATCCATGGATTCAATATTCATTTAAATGCACATCATTGGATAGGAAAATATATTTCTATTAATATAAATCAGAGATTACATGAGTGACAACCTCTGTCAGCACGTCTGTGAACCGAAGAAACTGAGTCCTCCACCTAGGCCTCCACCACTTCAATCCTCCATCTATCAATAGAAATCTCACAAGAAAAGGAAAGCTTAGGAAGAACACAAAGTGCTCCAAGGGACAAAGGGATTCAGAATCAAGTATAAGCAAGCTACGGCAATAATGGACTATAGTTTTCTTGCTCTTCAATTCCTCCTCTTCAATGTATCCAAAGGGTTCCTTATATAGTGCTTCAATGGGGTAATGGAAGGTAAAATATGAGCGATCATGAGGCATATGGAAGGCAAAGAGACAAGTAAATCAGATCCACATCAAGAAAGACTCCAAAAATATTTGGCCTTTTGCACACATCCCAATGTACACAGGTTTAAGGGTAATATCCGTATGTATACACGGAAAAGGGATTAAAAGTCACGTACAGAAAATAACATGTGTTTTTAGGGATGATCTTGGAAACATCAAAGGTACAAAAATATTCAATGGGGTCCAAAGAGTCTGCAAAGGGACAGGGAAGGCCATATATATGTGATCTACCATGTGTGGTAAAATCAACTATAGAAAGAGTTACTAAACCACTAAGATGAGTTGGAGGAATATAATGAAGGGAAATTAGACCTTATGAGGCATCATAAAGTTAATAAAAGGATTTTATGAGGAAGGAGAATATATTTTTATCATTTTTTAATTGGCCTTTGGAATTTTTGGAGAGCTTTTACTGGTCCATTGCATGGTGAGTGCACACTTACCCTACTATTGAACCAATTTCGAGGGAGTTGGATTCATTTCCAAGTTGGTTTATGGAGACACCATGCCTAAATATCATGAGATCTTAATTAAGGAGTTTTATTTTCAGGTTTAAGGTACTGCAATCGAATTCTCATATATCTCCCCATTCTCTCATTCCTTCTTCTCCATTTCCCCACACTCAAAATTGATGGCGCACTTGTTGGAGTGATTCTTGAGTCTTGCTGAGGATGGTTGATGCACAATATTTGATTTATGATGTATTCCCATGTAATATCATCTCCATATGATATATAATTATAATAAATACATGTATGGAAGGCTCACATTCCACATGCTCTTGAAGAACTAGTTTTCTTGGATTTGGCTTCAATATTGAAGTAGCTTTATATCAGATTTGTATGACATTTATAAGAGTTTTATGATGAAGGAGAATCAATATATGATGTATGTATCTGTAATACTATTTCCACATGCTTTGTAAGTCGAAATATCATATATACATGTTTGAAAATCTTGCATACTCATGCCCTTGTATCACTAGTCTTCATGGATTTGGCTTCAATCTTGAAGTAGTTTTATACCAGATTTGTATCAGGGATATTATATGAGTTGGATGATTCTGGGAAAGACATATATGATGTATTAATATTTAATTTATTTTACATATACTCTATGGGTCTAAATCCAACAAAATCATGTGTGAATAGCTTGCATTCTGTTAACACCCAAAAATGGTTAACTACCTCATCTACCCCACTACATGGCTCATTTGTCCATTTTCCTACCATATTTCCCTGAAAATCCCACTAAAAA